>OY987240.1:7421675-7476675 GCA_963920705.1 Odiellus spinosus
CCTAATCCAACTCTGTGAGGATGCTCAGACGGGTGCCTGGTTGAAAAAGGAGTTCGACCAGAATGAACAAGTTTTGGCGGGGACTATCCGCTGGATTTTCCTGATGGATGGCGACTCGGTCAGTGCCATCAAAGAAGCGAACTTTAGCGCCCTTACGGGTATGGACAAGGGGATCTTTAAGATCCTCTATGATCCAAATAAACCTAAGCCACCTTTTAGGGTTGAGGATAAGGAAGTTGCCCAGTCCGACCCTAGTGATGACGAGCCACTGGGGACCTTACTGGACAATGTCTCCCTCGGGTCCTCTTCTGACGCCTGAGGAGGGACTTTGGTAGGATGGAGCCCACCTTCAAATGCCCATTTGTGTGGGTCGGATGTGGTTGCCGATTGCTCTGACCCCGGGGAAAGGGAGGACGGTCTTGTACCCCCACCCGCCTCTGATGCCTAGGAGTAACCGGGCATTACCCTTAACAGTACCCACCAAATGGGTTTAAAAGTTGTTCAAATAAATTTACAGCACTGCCGGGCAGCCACGGCAGTTTTATGCCGTAGGTTTGCCTTAGAAGCCTTGGATGTAGTCCTTATTCAGGAGCCCTGGATAAACAAGGGCCAGATACTGGGCCTCAAGGGGGCTGGTAACGTTTTCTATGACTTTGCCTCCACTATGCCGAGATCATGTATTCTGGTGCGTAAGGGAATTCATGCCCTTCCCCATTGACAATCTATCAATCTCGAGACACGGCTGATGTTAGACTCATATCTTCGTCTGTGGATGGGGAAAATGAGCTTACAATGGCATCGGCTTACTTGCCATACGACTCAGTTGACTCAACTCCATCGCAGGAGGTTGCCAAATTGGTTAACCACTGTGAGAGCAAGGGAAGAAACTTGTTATAGGCAGTGATGCTAATGCTCAGTATGTCGTTTGGGGCAGCAGTGACTGTAACCAACGCGTTGATGACCTAATGGAATACTTAGTAAGTACTAATCTTCATATTCTTAATAAAAACAATGTACCAACTTTTGTAACAAGGAGCAGAAGTGAGGTTATTGATATTACCTTGTGCACAGAGAACGTGCTCTTCTCTGTCATTAACTGGCATGTCTTTAATTAACCCTCTCTTGCGGATCACAGGCACATATGCTTTTCGGTGTCAGTTAAACCCGCTCGGGTATTAACTGAAATACGGACCCCAGGACGGCTAATTGGGCCGGCTACAAAGAGGACTTAAGTCTTCATTTAAGAGGGTGTAGTTCTAAACTATCCTCGGCGATAGATTTCGAATTGGCTGTTGATCATTTGCAACGTGCCATTACCGAATCATATCACCAAAACTGCCCGGTGAAAACTATCAATCAACCAAAGCTGGTTCCTTGGTGGAGTTACGAGATTGGTAGGCTTCGCAAACTTACTAGTAGTCTCTTTTTATAGGGCTAAGAGAACGGGAGATTTGGAAACCTATAAGGAAACCCTTACCGCCTTCATAAAGCTATCCGTGAGGCAAAGAAAGCCTCATGGAGGATGTTCTGTGAGGGTATCGCTGACGTACCCCACACAGCCAAGTTGATGAAAATCACGGCGCATGATAACACGAAACATCTTGACACTATTAAGTTAAAAGATGGCAGTTATTCTAACTCTGGCAAGGATACACTTAAGGCTCGTTCACACGATCCAACTTTTTGACTCAACTTGATGAGTCAACACGAGTTGAGTCAATTACTTGGATCGTGTGAATACAAGTTGGATGAGTTTGGTCAGCAAAAAAGTTGGCGAGAAAACAATGGATCCTTGATCCATTTCTCCGAGGTTTTGCTGACTCAATTTTTTGATATGAATATTTTCCGCTATTCAAAATGAAGATCGTGGAGCGAACTTCATCTGATTATTTTCTTCGTTAGGCCTAATTTGAATTTTTCGCGTTTTTGTTATTTTCGAATTTGTAATTATTTAGGCGGTTGGTAGATGGCACTTTAAAGGTAATTTGTAAGTCGGGTTACGGGGTCAGCCTTATACCCTTTTCAGACGAGGCGTAACTAGCCGGCTTAATCTGATTTAACCGTGGTTTAATAACAATTAACCGAGGTTTATTGTACTGAGAAGGCTACGTAAACCTCGGTTAAATCTGATTAAACCACGGCTAATTATGCCTCGTCTGAAGAGGGTATTACGAGTAGTCTGCTTTAAGAATTCAGTTGCACGAAGCTGTGGCAGTGATCGGAGTGGTGTAAAATTATATTAATTTGAAAACCTTAATACTTTTATCTCTTGAATAATCTAATTTTCAGAAGAATAATGAGTGGAAAGCCTAAAAAGGTAATTATATTATCAATAATATTTGACGAATGAAATTGTAATACGTTTAAATGAAACTTTAATAATACGAAACTTTCATTAGCCCTTATTCCTCTGGTCATCGGAAAAAATAAGGATTTTGATTGAATTCCTCCAAAATAACTAATTTTTGTACAATACTAAGAGTGAAATGTACAAGGATAAGGAAAAACGAGAACTAAAGTTTCGGGATGTTCCTGAAATCATTGGATGTTCAGGTTATTATTACATATTAGAATTTCTTAGCGTTTTGCGGGATTGTAATCTGTCAAACAAGGGGTGTTTTGTTACCTTTTAGTCTATTAATTTATCCTATTCCCCCTTGAATATATATTATTTAACAATTATTTGATAGTTTATGAAGCCAAAGACAAATGGCAGAAGTTGCGAACCTATTTCAACAAAGAGCATTCAAAAGCTAAATCAAAATCTAGTGGAATGGGAACAGGAGAAGTGTATACCCCTAAATGGGAATTTTATTCATCCATGTTGTTTTTAACCTCAAGTTTGGAGACTGCACCATCCACATCTAATTTGGATTTTGAAATTGATGGAAAAGTAAGAAATTCATTAAAAATTTAAAATATCTTCTATGGAGGTTTGATTTATGACACGACTATTTAAATTAAATTAATTAGATATACAGCATACACGAGGAGCCAGAAAATGATATTTTCCAAGAGGAAATAGTGGAAGATTTTGAAGCTGAAGCTTTGGTCCCTGACAATTCCCCAACACCAAAGAAAAAAAAAATAGGACATACGTGTGCCAAAAAATCGGAATGCTTGGCAATTGGAAAAAAAAAATGAACTTATGGAAAGCTGCATCAATTTGCTCAAGGCTCCTATCCCTCAAAACGATAAAGTTCACGCAGCGGATGAATTGTTTGGTCTACATTTGGCCCAGATGATCTCACCACTTTCCCCTAAAATGAAAGATTATGTTAAAATCAAACTAATGGAAACAGCTTATGAATATGTTCACCAAGAATCTTATAAGGATTGACGCAACCGAGAATGAACTTTGTAACCCAAACATTATAATTTTTTTTATTTAATCATTAAATGGGAAAACATACTATTGTTTAATGAAATAAGTCAAAAAAATAAAGTTTCAAGTTTAAACTTTTGCAAAGTTTTCTTGGTTTTCCAAAGCTCCTTGCCCTAGGAAATATTTTTTTAGGTTTTCCCTTGTTTCTTGAGCTTCTACTGTGCTGTTAGCTCCAAATTTGGTTAATGGTAGCAGGGTTTTGTTTGAAACGATTTCATAGTTTACTTTTTTTGAATAATTGGTCACATTTGTTCTTAAGAAGTTGTGCAGGACACACGCTGCAAGGACTATTGTGACAACATTATCCGGTAGAGCTTGAAACTAGTGTCACCTGCTGGTAGAACGTTTACATCATAAATATTTCCCAAATAAAATTAAATTTAAATGTGATATTATGATAGAAGAAGACTAATACTATTCTATTAAGCATAAATGATACGAAAAAATCGTATTAAAATAACTAGTCAAATTCTATAATAAAAAATAGGAGCGTCCCGAGAGCGACGTATTCAGCTACATGACTTTAGTTTTATTTTCACTCTCTCGAAAGACTCGAATATTCTACGAAGAGACCCCACGTACCATGCACACACGGACGCGCCATACCACTACCTTAATTTTCGACCCTCTGTTATTTTACAGACACATAATAGTTGAAGTTTATCTTAAATTAAAATTATTCTAACCAAAATTATAACAATAAAACCATAATTATATTATTTTTAAACTATAGGACTAAATTAAACGTAATGATGATAGAATCAAATTAACTATGATTAAACAAATTGCAATTGAAATGGATTTTACAAGAATAAACACAACTGAATTTCAAGATTATTTATTATTAATTAATTTAAACCTAAGACTGAATTAAATAGAATGATGTGATTAAACAAATTATAGAAAATGACTAAATGAGTTTGACCTTCCTTGACTGAAAGGTATTAAGGTAAGCTTTAAGCCGAGTTCGATGGAAACTAGTGTCACCTCTAGCATAAGCTACTAATTATTCCATGCCTACAGATACATTTTCAAAATATAATTAAATTGAAATATGATTTTTTGAGAGAGGACTAGAACTAATTATTATAGAATTTAAATCAAGCATAATTAAAGTTTAAAAAAAATTGTACGCCTTTATTTCGTAATGTAGCTGTAGTCCTACTTCCTACTAATCTAGCGTGACCTAGTGACAAAAAGTTAATAGCAAATTCATTTACAAAATATAATTAAATTTTAATATATTATGATCGTGGAAGACTAGTAATATTTTATTTTATAATTTAAATTATGAGTAATAAGCTTTTAAATTTTTTTATTTAATTGGGTACATATAAAGCATTATACGTGGCGCTACTATAACAAAGCCTGGCTTCCGTAGTGCACCCCTTCCAGAGTTAAGAGGTTTTTATCTTAGATTCTCACAAGTGCTTATAGCAAAGTCGTTAGAGCGTTTGTATGACTATCTCAAAAACCGAGCAGCGTCGAGCGCGGACAGTAACTGGGAGTGAGACCTCCTGTGAGATGTTTTATATAAATAGGAAATTTCAAAATTTGGAAGTTGTACCGCCACCTATGAGGAAAGCAGTAAACTAAAATATTAGAATTTTCTTGCGATAACGTAATTGCGAACACCGCGAACGACGGACACACACACACACACACGTATGATCAGGACAGAACCTCTCCGTGAACTAAAAATCACTCGGAGAGGTAAAAAGTGTGCTAAAACAACTCTAATATACTCCAGTCTATCATACTGTATTTCAATCTGTGGTAACGCGAGAGAAGGTAATTTTTGATTTTAAAAAAGCGCGTCATTAGGATACTTGAAAAAACAAACCTTATTATGTACACGTAGCTCCATTATTTAACAACTTAAACATTCTTAATATATATATATATAAATCTTAACTCAATTATTCTAATTCACGAATCAACTAATTATCAATGCAGAGCGAATTTAAAACACTAGGACATGGGGGTCCAAGGAAAGACAGACTTTTACAAATAGCGCACTCTAGAAATTTCTATTTCAAGTTTAATAAATATCAGGTGCAAGGCCCACGTCATTTGGCAAAAGCGTAGTCTTACCCTTTGTCGAAATAATGGTTCACTACGATAATTTTATAAGCTTTAGATTAATTCAAACTTTGATTAAGTTGGGATGATAGCGTAATTACCTTTTTATCGAAATGATCGCCGGAATATTTTCTTTTTCTTCTCCAAAGTCTTTTCATTTGCAAACCTTGAATCTTTCTGCCCAAACGCTACAAAGATTTCCAAAAATTAACTTCAATTAATTTTAGGTAATATTGGAGTATCATTGTTTAATTCCGTTGGAGTTGAATCATGTTTCGAAAATATTTAGCCTAGACTAGTGGCAAAAGCCTTACGAAGGCTTAGTTTGCATTCTACTTTATAGCCGTTTATGGAAGAGTTCTAGTGTACAAAATATGATTTATTCGCCGGATTTCTGTTTGTGATTCAAAATAACCGAAACAAATTGAATTTAACAGGGTGACCAGAATTCCTATATTTTTCTACAAATTCTATAATTGACGGTTTTCTCCTATATTTTCCTATTTTTTCACTTTTTTCAGTTATCAGGTTAATCATTTTCAAATAAAAGTATAATTTAAAATTAGTCAAAAATAAAAAATTCCCAATAAAGGCAAAAACGGAAGAGATTGTCGCCGTGGTAGGATAATTTTGTTTATAATAAGTTAAGCCTTTTAGCGTCTAGCCTCGAATCAAAAGAGTCTCTCGCGAAACTGTCTATTAGTAGCCTCACTTTAAAAACTACAAAGATAACCTGGGTTTGCTTATAATTAATTTAAATTAAAATGACACCTTTTTTTCTACCTTCTACTCCTATAGCTATCCATGGGTACCCTAATTATTTGTTTAATATTCGTTTTCTATTAATTTTTATCAATTTTGAAACATTTTATAACAATTAACGTGGTCAGGAAAAATTTTAATTATAATTATTTTCAACCTTAGTTTAGCTTTACAACACTTCAAAATGTATTAGTTATTCGTAGTTTTACATATTTATTTATTTTTATTATTACGAATTTTCGTTCATAATGCAACTCTAGAATATCTTTGCTTATTTCCGGTCATAACCTCTCGGTACCTACCCCCCCCCCCCCCTCGGGCCTCCCCCGTCTAGAGTAGTATGGCGCCTGACTAACGGTACGCCGGTGTTTTATTTAAATTAAAATCGGTTTCATTCGGGTTTAAAATATTGTTAATCCTTGTAATACGTGAGCAAAGGATGTCTAAACTATCTGGAATTTAGGATGTAATCTCTTTTGATCCTCCCAAATTCGGTGAGTTTAAAAAATTAAATTTTTTTAGGGGTGAGTGATGCTTTATTAATGATTAGGATCTTTGACTTCGACGATCTACGGAGGGCCGAGGTTTACGATGACTTTGCGTTTCGCGGGGCTAGGTGTCGAAGTAGGCGGGGAACGGTCAAGATACGTTTTAGGGCTTCTTAGTTTTCGAAGGTCGCCATTTTTGCTCTTAATGGATTATAATGTCGCGGGTGTATAAAAACACTATGAAATAGTGTTATAAGAATGGTAAATAACACCATTTTTCAATAAATCATACTAATAAACTTCTGAAATCACACTATAAAAACACTATGAAAGAGTGTTATAAAAATGTTAAATAACACTTTTTTTAAAAAGCCGAGTTTTAAAGGTAAATATCACAATGAATAGTGTTATTTAACACCATTATATATAATTATTTTATTATTTAAAACCTAGTTTTCGGATAATTTACCCATTATTAACTACCCCAAGTGCAATATTAAGGTATACTTTAGGCTTAATTATGTTTGTGTAATAATACTACATTAAAGATTATCTAAAAAATCTTCGGTTATACTCTAATTTCTAATAAATAATTAAATAAATGGATGCTTGGCGCGAAAAATATTTTTAGGCTGTGCATGACCGGAAACTGCTCAATGGCCGATTTAAAAAGGATTATACCGTAGAATTTTTGAGTAAGATTCTCGTTTCTCTCTTTATATTTTGCATTCAAATCAAAGCTGTAGTAGAGCGTTAGCCAGATATAATGAGGTTTCTATGCAGTATATTTTAGCCTGTGACACCTTTGGCTCTAGTTTTTATCAAAATAGATCTCTAGTGGACGAGTTTATTTTTGGTTGAAGGGTAAGTAGTCCGTCCCAAATAGAATGTTACTGAGTCAGTTCTTTAAAACTCTAACGGATGGTTCATTATACCTAGGAAGATGAAGGGAGAGGAACGGCAACGAGTATAGCACAACCCGTCCGTGAAATGTCTGAAGATGACGTAGTTTTCCTCTCTTGCTTCTGTGTCCAAAGAAGCTAACTGCGCTTTTTTGGTGCGCACTCACGTGACATACCAACATCATCTCGCATCAAATTACAGCAGGCTATATCCTAGGCGCCTTAGCTGCAACTGAATAATTTCGGATTTCCCTGGAAGAGTGGGCTTGGGGATTGTTTTAGTCCGCTCTCTCACGGATAATGGTACAAGTTCATCCTTTTATTCGCGGGTGACAAATTTCGTGCAACATGAAGTTTGGGACCCTCTTTCAATAACCCTCCTTACATTTCTAAGTAAACAACTCTTAGAAATAAAGGAAAGAGTAGGTTTATACGCGCTGCCAAATTAAGGTGAACCACAGATAGTGAACCAGCTGCAGGCGAATGGTCACCAAACGTGATGATCAGCGCGCGTAAAGCGAGGCGCTCAATATCCCAATAAATAAACTATTCGTAAGGATAACGCATAAGGTAAATATTTACGCGGTGCAAACTGTGGTGGAATCGAAACCTTATTGTAAATTGGCACCCCTGCTGAGAAAATCCATAGCTCGCTCCTTCTCTAGCAAGGAGTCACGAGTGTTACACGTAGCGTGCGCGAAAAAGGATGCGCATTAGAAAATACGTATCAGCATGCAAAGGGGGGAAACAAAGGGGGAATTGAAAGCAGAAGCTGACTTTGAACGACGCAAGTTATAACATGAGGTGGCCGTTATACGCGTTGCTTTCTTGATATGTCATTATGTCTAAAATGAATGGAAAAAGTTTCCCTGAATTCCTCCTACGGTGCGAGAAACGTCACCGATTCCAAATGCTATAGCCAGCATGGTCAGCACGTACAAAGCTATGCTTCAATGAAACCCTATGATTTGATTTAATTTAGAGTTAGCGGGAGGGCCTAGCTTTGTATGCACTGAAAACTTTGAGGAGTTTATGAACAGGTTTTATCAGCGCTCTCAAAACTTTTGGCTAGCCCCACATTGCTTTTTTTTAAATGCAATCTTTCAGTGATTCAACTGTGATTCAATTTCAAAAGAAAGAAAAAATTACAGTACACCTTCAAATAAAAAAATTAATAAATAAATATGTATTTCTTTTTTAATACCATATTAGATATTAATTATTTTAGAAATACACAGTGATAATGAAAAGACTGGTTCGCGACGAGAAACCCATGATTCATTAAATCATTAAATAAAAGATATTTATGAAAGTATCTAAAACTCGTAAGCACAAATTATGTAATTTACTATAACCGCACCCCGCACCGTAAAGTGACATAGAACATGGCATTAATTTCATATTTATTTAACATTCGGTGGTGTATTTCCTTGCCCGCTTTGAACAAATGCCAATCATTCGTGACTTCTACCTCATACGAGTGCATCATTTTGTTGAAACCTATTGCTTTATTTATCTCGCCACCTACGTATGACTCATTTGCTTGCCAAATTAGATACTTAATGTCTGTGAATGTTTTAACCATCTCGTTATCTACATTTGTAATCAAAAGCGAGTTTTTCGAATACTGCACACTATCAAATTTTGCAAATGTAACTACGGGAAAGTTGGTTTTATTTGGAAAAGTTTCCAATAACAATTCTCTTAAATTTTGCGGAAATGAATTTCTTGGCGTATATTTAACGCTACTTGTGTTTGTAACCGTGGACTGGAACTCTTTCCCAAAAAATTGTAACACTGAAACATCTGATGTCGCTCAGGGAAGGTTTTAGTGGTGTTTCTGAAGTTTTTGCAAGCTGAGGCTATATTTTTAAAATACAAGTGTTTTGCTTCAAAACGCATGCACGATATTACGTTCAGGGGACCATATATTTTAATAAAATTAGGATAATGCAATAAGTAATGAAGTTTTGGAAACATAGAATTGTTTCCAAATATTTCTACGACTTTTTTTAAAAAGTGTTCTATTAAAATCTGAAGTATATCCACGGTCTCTAAAGAAATTTTTTCAGAAAACAAAATATCACAAATTTCACGGAATTTTAAATAAATGTTCCATATAATTTTTCCCCGGTCATTCATGTCCAGTTTATCGTGAAACATAAGCGGAAGCATTCTGAATAAACAATACATTTCGCTAGCAGATCCTTTGATGTTTCCCGAACCAACAATTGCATTTTTTATTTGCGATTGGGGTTTATTAGATTCGCAATTTCCAAATTCGAATGTTGTTATTAATTTATTTATATCTTCTAAAGAAACCTTTTCTTCCAACATCATGTGACAAAGAATCTTTCGGATTAAAAAAGGTATAATTCCTTCTAAAACGTCGTGCATAAGATCTGGTGGGAACTGTTTTGTTAAATCAAAATATTTTATTTCCATTAAAGGACTTTAATTTTTAACTCCGTAGGCCATCCCTTCACCTTTCCCGTTGTTAGCGTACTTCAAGTGGTACTTATGCATTTCCAGAGTCCTTAATAAAAGTTCACTGTGCTTCAAACTAATTGCAATGTCCTTTTTGTCCGTCATGCAAAACCGGCAAATTCGACCGGAATTGAAAGACTTAAGAAATCCACCAATCATAAGTTGCCCGAGGTTGTCACCGGTTACAATTGAAGCATATCCTTTGATATTTCTATCTAATGATTTTAGGTAAACCCCTTGATTTGATAGAATTTCTAAATCGAATAAAAGAGGCTGCAATACTTCCTTCAATCCAAAATTGTCCATGTCTGTACTTTTTACCAGAAAAACTAAATTTATATCTTCTAACTTGGTACGATACTTATTTTTTCTATTTAAAACCGTAAAATAGCGTGCCATTGTTTTATGTTCCCCTCGTTTTGATCCCAATGGATTTACGACTTCAAATTCGTCAAAATAAAACTGAAGGTAAAGATTTCCAGGTTCTATTTCATTGAGTTCTTTAAAAAAAAATCTCCATCAAAAAAATGACTTTTTATTCCTGGGGCAAATTTACGATTTTCGTGATAGTAAAATTCCGATTCGTTTTCGTATAGTTTCTGCAAAACTCTTATGATTGGTACGTAGTGGAAACATCGCCTTTTTACTTTCCCAAATTGCAAAAATGGTATTTCAATGGGTTCAATTAATCCAATTTCATGTTTACAAATATTTTTCAATTTGTATGTGGAGTTGAGACTACTAAACATAAGTTTTTCCGTTTCTTCAAAAGTTTTCTCTTCACATATTTCGCGGCCATACTCTTTCCAAGTTTTAAATATAGTCTCTGCCTGAGATATTAATAAGTTTGAACAGAGACTTAGTAAATCATTTGTCATATATTGAATTACCGAGTGCGCTAGTCTGTGTTGTTCGCAATATTTTAGCAAAATAAGTAAAATGGAGTTTTTAAGGTTAAATAGTTCTTTTTCGGGATCTCTAGCACAATTATCTTGTATTTCTGGATCAGATTCGACATCGCGGTTGGAATCTACATTTTCATTTTGACCCTCCATTTCATATTCATTTTCTTCTAAAGCCAACGGATGTTTTTTTAGAATATGTCGGCGATAACACAGAACTTTTATATAAGTTCTTGGGCAGCCATCGATGTTACAAAGCATAAACAAATCTGGCTCATTCTCGTGACTATGTTGTATATGCGTTAAAAGCAACGAACGCTTTTCGCAAAAAATGTACATTTGCAGCAACTATATAATTTTAAGCTAGCCCTGATTATAAACCTATATTATTTAAAATTAAAGTTTAATTTGAAAATAATACTAGAATTTCGTATATAAAGGCCCTATCTTCTATAAAATAAACTTGGTTAGGGGGTGATGTTTCAAACATTCCTTCTCTAACATGCAGGTGCCAGAGTTACAACCAAAAACCCACTACAACGGTTATAAACCTATTTCAGAACCATAATAGGGATGAGGGGGGCGGTTCGCTTGCCCATGAAATGGCACCCCACCAACAGGGCAAGGTAAAATGGCCGTTTTAAAAAGGATTATACCGTAGAGTTTTTGAATAAAATTCTCGTTTCTCTCTTTATATTTTACTTTCAAACCAAAGCTGTAGTAGAGCGTTAGCCAGATATAATTAGGTTTCTATGCAGTATATTTTAGCCAGTTTCACCTTTGGCTCTAGTTTTTATCAAAATAGATCTCTAGTGGACGAGTTTATTTTTGGTTGAAGGGTAAATAGTCCGTCCCAAATAGAATGTTACTGAGTCAATTCTTTAAAACTCTAACGGATGGTTCATTATACGCGTTGCTATCTTGATATGACTAAAATGAATTGAAATACTATAGTTTCCCTGAATTCCTCCTACGGCGCGAGAAACGCTACCGATTCCAATTTCCTGCTTGGCCACGCTTGGGTCAGACTGACCCAGTTTTTTTTTCCGATCTTCGGTGCCATCTGTGGTGTTAGATAATTTGTCTGTTTTAATTTAATTATCATGTCTTGTGTTAGAAAAATTAAAGTGTTACTTATTAGGGGTGACAATAGGAAAAAAAATTTGCTTTGCGGAAATTCATTTAGTTGTTTTAAGGAACATCTAAAAACAAACGGCCAGGAATTAATGGAATTGGTTGGACCCAAATTTATTTATCAGGTAAATGAATTTCATAACAATATTAGAGACGTGCATAGTAATAATACTAAATTAATTATTATATTTATAGGTATATGATCCTGACTTTAAATCATTTGTTAACATGGATGATGATTGTATATTAAATGATTTGATGCAAATTAAAGTGGTAGAAGTTTTAACAGAAAATGAAAAGGTATGTATACCTATATATTTTTACTCTGGAATAATTATTTTTTTACAATTATGTGAGGACCAGTGTTCCCTGTATTTAGCCTAAAATTATTTTACGTTTAAAATTAATGTGAATTTAGGGTTATTTCATGCAACTGAATTAAATTAAAAAAGGGGTTAAAGTTATCAAATGCCCTAGAAATTAATTAAAAATCCTTTTAATCTGTGTCCTACGTGATAGCGTAAGAGGGGGGGGGAGCATAGAGGGTAGAAAGAAGGGATTATATTTAGCTTCGCAAATGCTGCCAAAGACGAGAGAGACATACTCACTTTTATGGGTAAACTATAACACTCTCTTTGCAGCTAGTACTGTTATATATTATATTGGCGACGAGAAAGTCGGTTTTAACCTTTTCCAAAATCGACTCCCTTTTTCCGAAAATTAACCATATATGCGTTTCAAATAAATAAAAATATAATTTGGTATATGCAAGAAAGAGTAATTTTATTCAAATATATTTTGGTATATATAGGAATGAATAAACGAAATATATAAAAATTAATAAATAAATATGTAACAAATTTATATTTTGCAATTTGAATTATAATTGACCACATCTGACAAATAATTACTGAAATTTCTCTTATAATTTAATAATAGAAAAAATAATTATGATTTCTGAAACAAATCTCAGTAATTATAATTAAAGCTTTATTATTTGAGTATAAAAGGGATTTCAGTAATTATAATAATTATTATTCTATTATCAAAGTAAAAGAGAAATTTCGGTAATTATAATTGTTATTATTCTATTATTAAATTATAAGAGGAAGTTCAGTAATTATCTGTAAGATGTGGACAAATATTATTCAAATTGCAAAAATAAATGTTACATATTTATTTATTTATTAATTAATTATTTTTGAAATATTTCGTTTATTCATTCCCATATATACCAAAATATATTTGTATAAAATTATTCTTCCTTGCATATACCAAAATATATTTTTATTTATTTGAAACGATGGTAACTTTCGGAAAAAGGGAGTCCAATTTTTCCTGGAAAAGGTTAAAACCGACTTTCTCGTCGCCAATATAATATACAATTATTATTAATAGTATGCGCTACAAAGAGAGTGTGATAGTTTACACATAAAAGTGAGCATGTCTCTCTCGTCTTTGGCAGTAGGTACGAAGCTGAATATAATCCCTTCGAGCCCCCATGGAGCCCCAAAGACACGAGCGAGTGGACCATTCCTATCAATAGATGCGTAAGTAGGGGAAGGAAAAAAAATGTTTGAACCCTTTTTCGTGGCGGAGAAGCGGAGTTAGGTCTTTAAGTGATAAATAAAAATTGGAACTTTATATAAATTAAAGGTGAAATTATTATATCGGTATCGGTAATGCTTAAATTTGAGTATCGGCCAACTTTTTTTAGGCTAAATCTGTTATTGAAGATGATGTACGTGCAATTGATAAAATCAACCCAGGTACAAGTTATTGCTCAGAATCAGAAATTATAGGAGATAATTCATCCAATAAATCAAGCAAAGTAATTTCCAGGTAATGAAATGGAGCTTGAATAAAATTCCTAATTTTATCAAATTAAGAAATATTGTAAGAGAAAGTCAAGATAGAACCTTATCCAAATAACATTAGTTAATACACCCAAAATGCCAATATGGTATTTCAGTTTTTAATCTTTAATTTATTTTGCTGTGTATATAAATTTGGAGAGTTATAAATTATCGTTTTGGGGCCTAGGATTTTCATGCTGTCCTCTCATGAATATTTTGAAATAAACACATATCCATATCCGAAAACTTTTTCTTTCCAATATGAAGTTGGTAAAAAGAAGACTATTTTGGGCGCTGCAAACAGAACAAAATTTTGCATGGAATATTGTTTACCAGCCCTCCCACGTTATGTCACCGATGAAGCAATTTATTCTGGATTAATTGTTAAACGCAAAGATCAAATCAACAAGGAAATTGTATCTCTTATTTTCCATGATCTTATGGAAAAAATATTCTTTGTAAGTCATTCTATTTTCAATACTAGTGCTTAAACAAAATGCATTAAGAAAACTGAAATTAAGCTGTAATTTTCACCTGTTCTCAGTGTTCCTGGGACCAATCAGAGCACCCCATTGAAAATCACTCTTAGCTTTTGTTTCAACCCAACCGTCAACTTTCAAAATTATATGATAATTTTTAATTTTTTTTTAAAGATATCCACCTTCCCATCTTGAAACAGCAAAAACCCTTGTAAGGAAATATTTTCATTTGGAAGAATCACCCGCTTGTGGCTTTGTATGTTTTTGATTATATTTAATATATAAATTCACGCGGTTGCCACAGAGAATTTGGAATATTAAATTTTTTTAGAAGTCAGGGAATTTTAAGATATTTTAAATCTGGAAAATAAATTTTAGCTGCAGAAAGTGTTTGTTGTAGAGAATAAAGACAGAGAATGAGTTAAGTATAACCTCAAGTGTTATTGAAAATATTTATTTTTAACTAATGTAAAAGGTTAAAAATTTAGCAGTTTTGGCTGAAAGGTCAGGGAAAATAGCTTTAAAAATATTTTCAAATACATTCTGACTTAAAAAAAAATATATATTCCCTGACTTATTAAAAAATATAATATTCCCAAATTCCCTGTGGCAACCATGAACCCTGAAAATAGAAATGTATTACATGTTAAATAATATAAATTTTCTAGGAGTTTTGGAGGAAAAGGCTCGCGACTAAATTCAAGAATTTTAGAAGAGGTGTCAAAGGTGTAGACATAGTAGATCAAATGAGACTGCGGTATGCCCGCAAAAGATCCGCGGCTGATAGTGAAGAGGATGGCGTGGATGACATTGAGAAAATGGATGGGGATAGTTGGGAATAGTGTTGAAGAAATAAAAGATATTCTTAACATGTATCCAGCAATTAAAAATGCTCAGCAGGTAATTGACACACATGAACAACAAATTTATACGGGCCTCATCACATTCATTATTTCAGATTGACTTAGAATTCTGTCGAATTTCAAAATCAGACTGTGGGGCGGAAGAAGGCATTAGAAAAAGTCTTGAAAAGTACGCTGAGAAGATTTGGATATTAGCAGCCAATAAGAAATCCAAGGAGTTCAAATTGAAATTTTGCAAGCTTGCAAACAACAAACCAACGAGAAAAGGAAAAAGGGTAAATAAAACTAAATATGAATAACACTGCGTGTTGTTAAAAATAGTTTTTTTGACATAAGTTAAAAGCTTATTCTTTGATTCAGATATCAGAAAAATTGGAGTTTTGCTACTCATTCCAAGTTTGCTTAATGAAAACTTCAAAAATATATTTTCTGCTGAGAAAGTAGGTAGAAAATACATTTTTTTGTGATACTCTTGTAACCGTTTCCCTTTTCTATTTCCTATTCTTCCCGCTGAGGGAACCTACCAATCGGTTACAATTTATTCTTTGAGTTGATAGTGAAGGCTTATCTCTAGATTTATTTGGTTTTTCGTTTTTCCTATCATGATTTCTGGCTCCCAATCTAACTATCTTAATTCCCACTAACTGTAAAGTTTAAGATGATTATAGAGAAACACTCGCCTTCTTCTTCTTCATAATTTAAAGTAGATCTCGTTTTTCCCTCTCAAAGAAATTACTAAAGCCAGTGATTGCAGGCTCAAATCTTTTATTATTCTAATAAAAGACGTTTTTGTTTCAACAGAATTTCGTTGCTGTCTAAATTATAAATCTTTACAAAATAATCTCTTTTTTAAATAACCTCCTAAACGTCCAGGTCAAACGCCACAAAAGAAGTGATTAAATCCTGGCCTTTTTTCTATATCAAAAACTAATTGGGGAGGAAGAACGCAAGGGGGCGCCGCCAGTTCTACTGGGCTGGAAATAAGTTTTTTTTTTTTTTGGCGGGCTTTTCGACTTGTCGACGCCCCGTTGCACTCTCCCATGCAATTTTTTTTCTTTGGTTCTCAAAGAAAACAAACAGTCCAGAAAAATTTATCGTCACATTAGTGTAAAGTTTTAGTTCATTCGATTTCTTCGATTTCGTTCTATTTTTTGTCGTCGCTGTCTTCTCCTTGCTTCAAACCTTAGGGGACAGAAAACAGGATAATGCAGTCCCTCGCTTTTGCACATCATGCATCGAGAAGTTTTTGAGGGTGGAAGTATGACGGGCCAGCCGTTTTCGTTTACAGGGTACCAAGCTGCCAATTGCTCCATTGTGATGTTATTCCATACTACGGGTATCCTTTGTCTACCAAATGGGGGTCCAAAGAGAGTTGGTTCCTTTTTCTTCGCTCGGCGGGAGTAGGGTACCACGATACGGGAGCGATTTAAATTTTTGTATTTCATGATCCATTGGATCTCTTCCTATTATGGTGCGTGAAAATGATTTGGTTTCGACTTTAGGAGATCTGGTCGATTCTGGAATCACTTGGTTGTGGGTTTTGTGGAAGTTGTTTTTTCGTGATTTTTTTTCTCTGTTTCGCTCCATGACTCTTCTTCCTGAATAATTAAAACATCTCTCTCGCAGTTTACGGGTTTTCCTTCGGGTCTTATTTTCTTTTCAATTTTTCTTTTCAATCGCAGGAGAGCGGGAGGCATGCGTGCCATCGGGTCGTTTTGGTTATTGACTTCTAGCATTTGCGGAAACGTTTCTTCGTTCATTTTCGGACAAGTAGGCGACTGAGTGGAAGCCTTTCCGGGGACATGACTTGTATCTTTCGTTTCCCTATTTTCTTTTGCTACATTCTTTCTGTCTTTTTCCTTTTGCTACATTCTTTCTGTCTTTTTCCTTTTTCTCCTTTTCTATTCCCACTCGAATATGGTCTTCTTCCTTGGGTTCCAGGTTTGTACTTGTTGTCTGGTCTGAATGAAGTTCGTTTCTGCGCTGTTGTTCAGCCAAAGAATCTTTTAGAGACCTTTTTATTTTTTCCCTCATCCTATTCATTTCCTCCTCCCATTCTACTCGTTCTCTTTGTCTTTCGATTTCGGCCTGTTTTTCTTTTTCCATTTCTCTTCTTTTTTCCTCTTTTCAGTTTCAAACAGTTCTTTTTGCTTTTCTGTAGCTTCTTCTTCTAATTTCCATTGCCTGAGTTGCTCTCTTTGTCGTATCTTTTCTTCTGCGATTCGTTTTTCCTCCCTTTTTCTCCATTCTTGTTGTAATCTTTCTTGTCTTTGTTTTCTCTCAAACTCTCGTTTTTTGTCTTCTTCACGCTTTCTTGTCTCTTCATCGCGTTTTTTCTATTCTTCTTCGCGCTTTTTGATATCTTCCTCGCGTTTTTTGATATCTTCCTCGCGCTTTTTGATATCTTCCTCGCGCTTTTTTCTTTCTTCCTCGCGCTTTTTTCTTTCTTCCTCGCGCTTTTTTCTTTCTTCCTCGTGCTTTTTTCTTTCTTCCTCGTGCTTTTTTCTTTCTTCCTCGTGTTTTTTCTTTCTTCCTCGCGCTTTTTCCTTTCTTCCTCGCGCTTTTTCCTTTCTTCCTCGCGCTTTTTCCTTTCTTCCTCGCGCTTTTCTTCTTCGCGCTTTTTTCTTTCTTCCTCGCGCTTTTCTTCTTCGCGCTTTTTTCTTTCTTCCTCGCGCTTTTCTTCTTCGCGCTTTTTTCTTTCTTCCTCGCGCTTTTTCCTTTCTTCCTCGCGCTTTTTCCTTTCTTCCTCGCGCTTTTTTCTTTCTTCCTCGCGCTTTTCTTCTTCGCGCTTTTTTCTTTCTTCCTCGCGCTTTTCTTCTTCGCGCTTTTTTCTTTCTTCCTCGCGCTTTTTCCTTTCTTCCTCGCGCTTTTTCCTTTCTTCCTCGCGCTTTTTCCTTTCTTCCTCGCGCTTTTTCCTTTCTTCCTCGCGCTTTTCTTCTTCGCGCTTTTTTCTTTCTTCCTCGCGCTTTTCTTCTTCGCGCTTTTTTCTTTCTTCCTCGCGCTTTTCTTCTTCGCGCTTTTTTCTTTCTTCCTCGCGCTTTTTCCTTTCTTCCTCGCGCTTTTTCCTTTCTTCCTCGCGCTTTTTTCTTTCTTCCTCGCGCTTTTCTTCTTCGCGCTTTTTTCTTTCTTCCTCGCGCTTTTCTTCTTCGCGCTTTTTTCTTTCTTCCTCGCGCTTTTTCCTTTCTTCCTCGCGCTTTTTCCTTTCTTCCTCGCGCTTTTTCCTTTCTTCCTCGCGCTTTTTCCTTTCTTCCTCGCGCTTTTCTTCTTCGCGCTTTTTTCTTTCTTCCTCGCGCTTTTCTTCTTCGCGCTTTTTTCTTTCTTCCTCGCGCTTTTCTTCTTCGCGCTTTTTTCTTTCTTCCTCGCGCTTTTTCCTTTCTTCCTCGCGCTTTTTCCTTTCTTCCTCGCGCTTTTTTCTTTCTTCCTCGCGCTTTTTTCTTTCTTCCTCGCGCTTTTTTCTTTCTTCCTCGTGCTTTTTTCTTTCTTCCTCGTGTTTTTTCTTTCTTCCTCGCGCTTTTTCCTTTCTTCCTCGCGCTTTTTCCTTTCTTCCTCGCGCTTTTTCCTTTCTTCCTCGCGCTTTTCTTCTTCGCGCTTTTTTCTTTCTTCCTCGCGCTTTTCTTCTTCGCGCTTTTTTCTTTCTTCCTCGCGCTTTTCTTCTTCGCGCTTTTTTCTTTCTTCCTCGCGCTTTTTCCTTTCTTCCTCGCGCTTTTTCCTTTCTTCCTCGCGCTTTTTCCTTTCTTCCTCGCGCTTTTCTTCTTCGCGCTTTTTTCTTTCTTCCTCGCGCTTTTCTTCTTCGCGCTTTTTTCTTTCTTCCTCGCGCTTTTCTTCTTCGCGCTTTTTTCTTTCTTCCTCGCGCTTTTTCCTTTCTTCCTCGCGCTTTTTCCTTTCTTCCTCGCGCTTTTTTCTTTCTTCCTCGCGCTTTTCTTCTTCGCGCTTTTTTCTTTCTTCCTCGCGCTTTTCTTCTTCGCGCTTTTTTCTTTCTTCCTCGCGCTTTTTCCTTTCTTCCTCGCGCTTTTCTTCTTCGCGCTTTTTTCTTTCTTCCTCGCGCTTTTCTTCTTCGCGCTTTTTTCTTTCTTCCTCGCGCTTTTCTTCTTCGCGCTTTTTTCTTTCTTCCTCGCGCTTTTTCCTTTCTTCCTCGCGCTTTTTCCTTTCTTCCTCGCGCTTTTTCCTTTCTTCCTCGCGCTTTTCTTCTTCGCGCTTTTTTCTTTCTTCCTCGCGCTTTTCTTCTTCGCGCTTTTTTCTTTCTTCCTCGCGCTTTTTCCTTTCTTCCTCGCGCTTTTTTCTTTCTTCCTCGCGCTTTTTCCTTTCTTCCTCGCGCTTTTTTTCTTCGCGCTTTTTGATCTCTTCCTCGCGTTTTTTCCTCTCTTTCTCGTGTTTTTCAATTTCTTCCTCGAGTCTTTTGTTTTCAATCTCGAATCTTTTCTTTTCCTCCTCATCCCTTTTTTTTTTCTTCATCGCGTTTCTTCCTTTCTTCCTCACGTTTTTTTCTTTCCTCCTCTAGTTTTTCCATTTCCTTTTCAAGTTTTCTTTTTTCTGCCATACGACGTTTTCTTTCGGCCTCTTTTTTTTTCTTTCCTCCTCTCGGCGTTTCTTTTCTTCCTGTCGTCGTTTCCTTTCCTCCTCTCGTCGTTTCTTTTCCTCTTCGTGTCTTTCCATCTCCTTTCTCTTCAAGTCTGGACAAATATTTATCTCGGGGAGGAAATTTTTCCATTCTAGGTAGGAAAGTTCAAAAACCTTTTCCACATATCTGGGAGCTCCATTTGGGGTTTCAAAAGTAAATAGTTTTTTCGCAGCCCAAAATATTTTTTCGACGGTGTCAACTTCCAGGATTCTTGCTTCGTTTTTCGAGTGGAAATCTATCTAAAGCTGTATTGTTGTTCCGAAATCCAGAATTCTAAAACTTGGGAGGTTTTTTTTTTCTTTTCAGATTCTTCTCCAATTCCATTTCTTTAGCGAGGGCGGTAAAGAAGTCTACTATCATTTTTCGGTCTAGATTAGCTAGATTTTCTTCTGAGTAAAATTCTTCCCAGGTGAGTTGGCGCGTCTCTTCTAATAATTTTCTTAACCAATTTGGTTTCTTTTCCTAAAAGAAAAAGGAAGATTAGGTTTGCCTTTTTCGTGCAAAGCGGATTCTTTCCCAGGGTGGTCTAGCTATTGGGTGTCTATTAAAGTCGAAATCCTCAATTTTTAAGTCTTCGATGGCCCTCGACTTCCCTTGGGGAACGTAATCGTTGGAGTTTCGCTCCTGGGGGATAATAGTAAACATCAAATGAAACACCTTTAGTTTTGACTGTATGCCTATAACAAATCTCCCTAAACCATCCATTTTTGAAAGGTTTCTCAAAATTTGTGGGAATTTCATCCCTAAGAGAAGGAAATTCCCCTCCGGGGGAAGAGGAATCACTTTCCGCATCATAATTAGGTGGCGGACGTTCGTCTTGTTCCTCTTCTTTTCCCTGATCTTCCCCTTCAAGTTGCTCTTCTCTGCGTGTTTTTCTTTTTGGAATACTTATTGCGTCCGACTTTAGTGAACCTTCCCTTTTGTATTTAGAAAGTCGTCCTGCATTTCGTTTCAGGATTTCTCGTCCTTTCTCTATGAGAGCTACATCGTATACCGAGGAACTCGAGGATTTTGGTTTCCTTCGCTTTGGGTCTTGTTTGTCTGGAGGGCTAGAGGTGGCATCCCTTTTCGCTCTCGTTATTTCAGGAAGAGACGTAGAAGGTTGAACATCGATGCTGGTATTTTCTGCCCTCAGACCCTCTTTCGACTTTTTTCTTTGAGGTTTTCCGGAAGATGAGGATGAAGAACTAAGGGTGTGAACGGGTCTTTTAGTTCTAACTCGTTTTTCTTCCTCGCCTCTCATTTCTTCTTGAGAAAATGTTTCTACGGGGAACCTAATTTCCTCAGTGTCCTCTTGATCGGTTTCCTTCGATTTTTTCTTAAGAGGTTGTCCCGAAGAAGAGGACGATCTTGACCCATGGACTGGTCTTTTCTGGTTAGTCCTTTCTTTTTCGGGGACTATTTCTTCCTGAGAGGAACTTTCTAAAGTGAATCTTTTTTCCCAATCTTCCTCTGAGGGGATAGGGCTTACATCTGGCTGGGTTTCTTTTATTTCGTATCTTCTCTTCGGAGTAGTTTCTTCGAAATTAGGTTCTGGTCTCAAGTTTCTTCTCAATTGATCAGAATCTGTTTCCGGAATAATTTCGGGATGCGGTTCTTCTTCTCTTCCAGATCCTCCTACTCTCGTTTCTTCGCCAGACTCTGGAGCTAATACTCTTTCTTCTCGAGGGAGGACTTCCGTGTCTTCTGACTCTGGTCTTTGGGGAGGTTGATCTTCCCCAAGGGGAACTTCCTTGGTATGATACAGTTTCAACTGGTCGATGTTTATGGCTCCAATATTTGGTTCGTAATGACATCTTCCAGAATGTAGACCAGAGGACTTCTTTTTTCGATGATTTTGTACGGACCAGACCATTTGGGACTTAACTTTACCATCTGTCCTTCTTCCGCTCTTGATAGAGGATGTGTTAATCTCCACACTAACGTTCCGACTTCAAATTCTAAGTTTTCTCGTCGTTGATCGTAGTATTTCTTTTGTTTCGCTTTAGCGAGTTTTGTAAAATCCTTTGCCAAGGCCCACTGTCTTTTGAGTTCTCTTAACGTTGCTGTTCTATCTTCAGCTTCCTCGACCGGCATTCCTATTTCAAGATCCCAGGGTAGGCGAGGTCCCATATTGAGATAAAAAGGGGATCTCTTCGTCGTATCATGCGGTGCTGAATTTATCGCAAAAGCTAGAGCATTTAGAGTTTCATCCCATGTTCGGTGATTGTTTCCAACATAGATGGAAATTGTTTCTCCCAAAACTCTATTGACTCTTTCTGTTAAATCTGATTGGGGATGGTAAGGAGTCGTGTGAATGGGACTTATCCTGAAGAGTTTACAGGTATCTCTCCAGAGTGTAGATACGAATTGAGTCCCTCTATCGCTCAAAATTTGTTTCGGTGCTCCCCATCTGCAGACGACGTTCTTCAAATCCTTGGCGCAAGCTTCCGCAGATATATTTCTGAGTGGAACCAGTTCGACGTATTTTGTCATATAATCCGTAAAAACTAGAAGATATTTATAACCTCTACGGCTTCTAGGGAAGGGACCCATAATGTCCGTTCCGATCTTATCCCACGGTGAGGTTGCTTCGGTGGATATCATTAATCCAGGCCTTCTTCGATTACTGATTTTGTACTGTTGACAGAGTACACACTCACGGATATACGTTCGAATGTCTCTTAACATTGCCGGCCACCAGAATCTATGTCCAACTCTTTCTATCGTCTTATCCCTTCCTCGGTGCGCTGCTAAGGGATGGTCATGTAGCAGTCGAAGAACTTCTCGACGCAATATTGTTGGTAAGAAAATTCTGGATGGTCTCGCTTCGGTGGCTTTTCTATAGATTAATTGATTTTTCATTTCGAACTTGGGGTGTGGGGGAGAATTTTCTTGATCAAAGTGGTTTCTTAACTCTTCCATAGCCGGATCTTCTCTTTGAGCGGTGTTTATCTCATCTCGGTCAAAGATATGGTAATTGGCATGCGGATATGGAGGTATAACATGGGCTATTATCGATCTGTCGGTTCCTTCTCTGGATGATTCCGATAAATTTCTTAATTCCTCCGATTGTAGTTCGGACGATGAACTTGGAAACTTCGTCATGGCTAATAATCCTAGAGGAGCTCTGGATAGGGCATCGGCGACCACGTTTTCAACTCCTTTCTTGTGTTGTACTTCGAAGTCAAATGTTTGAAGGTACATTGCCCATCGTACGAGTCGCGAGTTTGGTTCTTTCATGCCGAAGAGCCAAGTCAAGGCCTTGTGATCGGTGACAACAGTAAATGGACGACTTTCCAGATAAGGCCGGAAATGATTTACGGCCCAATATATGGCTAAACATTCCTTTTCAGAGGTGGAATATTTTGGCTCGACGTTTCTCAAGCTCCTACTGGCGTAAGCTATTGGGACTTCCACTCCGTCCTGGATTTGAGTTAGGAAAGCACCCAGTCCTGAATCGGATGCATCAGTTGTCAGAATACAAGGAAGTTCGGGTTTGTAAGCGGCTTCTTTCAGTTTCAGGAAAGATTCTTCCTGTTCTTTTCCCCATGAGAAGGGTACTAGTTTTTTCTTTAATTTATTTATCGGGGTGCTATCGTTGAAAAGTTAGGAATGAATCTATGATGCCATCCTGCC
The DNA here is from genome assembly GCA_963920705.1 of Odiellus spinosus. Taxonomy (NCBI): domain Eukaryota; kingdom Metazoa; phylum Arthropoda; class Arachnida; order Opiliones; family Phalangiidae; genus Odiellus; species Odiellus spinosus. The sequence continues at coordinate 7,445,252 of OY987240.1, forward strand.
ATTCCCAAAAATCGTTGAACTTGTTTGAGGTTCTTTGGTGTTGGGAAATTCTTGATCGCTTCTACTTTCGACGGATCTATGTGGATACTTGTTTCGCTTACTACGTGTCCAAGTACAGTAGCTTCTGATTGAGCGAAACGACATTTCTTTAGTTGTAGTGTTAGTCCCGCATTTTGTGGGCGATGCATCACATATTCTAGGGCGTTTTTATGATCTTCCCAGGTCTCGGAAGGAATTAAGATGTCATCCAAGTACACCACTATAGAGAAAGGTTCTCCATCTCTAAATATTTCGTCCATAAGCCTTTGAAAGGTTGACGGAGCCCCTGTCAAACCGAACGGAAGAACGTTGAATTCATACTTCCCAGCGTGGGAAATGAAAGCTGTTTTGGGTGCGCAGTCAGGACACATTTCTACTTGCCAGTATCCACTTTTTAAATCAAGAGCAGTAATATACTTTGGCTTTCCTAACTTGTTTAGTGTTTCTTCAATTCTTGGTATAGGGTAGGGGTCTTTTTCCGTAACCTTGTTTACTCCTCTCAAATCCACACAGAATCTGGTTTTAATCTTTCCAGTGCCTGAACCATCATCTTTTTCTACGATGACTATAGGGGATGCCCATGGAGAGGTGGAAGGTCGAATTATTCCCTTTTAACATTTCGGAAATATGTTGTTCAATAATTTCCATCTTTCGGTCGCTCACTCGATATGGTCTCTTGTTTACTGGCTTGGCGTTTCCGGTGTGGATTTCATGAACTACGAGGTTCGTTCTTCCCAATTTATCGCTAAATAAATCTGGGAAACGGAGGAGTAATTCCTGCAATTCCTTTCTATATTTCATCGGAAGTTTAGTTCGATCGATTGCTTCATTAACATTTTGGACGATCTGAGGTGAGGGAGGCCCCTCATCTTTCTGCAGGTCTTGAAATTTCAAGGTGGCTCCATTGATGTGACAAGATTTGTCTTTAAAATTCATAATTACCTTCCAGTCTTCGAGAAAATCTTGTCCTAGTATAGCATCGCAAAGCAGAGAGGGAACTATGTGGAACTCTTGAGAGAATTTTCTTAATTCACCATTTTCGAATTCTATCTCGAAATCCAATTTAGTGGATCCTTTCGTAAAGGTATAGTGTCCATCTCCCATTATTATGCATTCCGTTACTTTCTCATTCGGAGCAAATATTTCTTCTTCACCTCGTTTCTTCTTTATTTCTCTCCATTGTTCGATACTGATCATTGAAACTTCTGCCCCATTGTCAAGTCGGGTTGGTATTATTCCGTGTTCAAAATTTACGGAAATAATGTGAGGAATCCTATGATATCGTCTTCTTCGTTTAATTAATCCCAGTCTGAGAGGAGGAGATGTTTCAGATGACCCCGAACTACTTGAACTTAATGGGTTGTAGCGGGAGGCTGGGCGTTTGAAACTCTGCCTCCCGCTTCGGCGTTTCCCTGGTTTTGATTTCTGAAGACTCGTGGGGACGGACAGTTTCTCGCTAAGTGTCCAATCCCGTTGCAGTTGAAACATGTAATCTCATTTCGGGGATTGCTTGAAGACTGGAATGTTCTTGTTGTATTTCCCCGGGAGTTTTGATATCGGTTTCCTGAGGGGGGAAGCGCTTTTGTCCTGTTGTTGTTTGAGCTGAAGTTTGGTTGTCTTCGGTTTCGATCGTAACCTCTTCCCCTTTGTTGGTTTGGATTGTTAAATCGTTGAGGATATCCCGTCGGATGAGTTGGTTGAAAATGCGACCAGGTTTCATTCGCTTGTTGTGTGTGTTGAGGAGCCATGCCTGAAAATGCCCAGAGTGGAATCGAAAAAGGATTGATCGGTGCGGGATATGGGTCTCTTTCGGACTCATTCCCGCTAGGGAAGTTCTGGTAGTGAGACCAGGCCACTCCATAAGGGCTCGTCGGGTTGATACCACTTGGTAATGGAGGTCTGACGGGTGTAGACGGTGTTGCGAATGTTCCTGCCATTGTCACGTTTGTGGTTGTATGAATTTGGGATCTTGGGGATGCTGTCGAACTACTAGGAATTAAGGCCTCGGCGGAAGTAGTCTTCAGAGGTTCCTTAACCATTTTTCCCGAGGTCTCGGTGGAAGTGTTCTCAACTTTATCCTTCTTAGTAGGAAATAATCCAAGCGTTTGTTCTATTCTTAGCGCATGGTGATGTAGTTCTTCTACTGAGTTTGCTTCCATAAAGACTAGAAGTTGTTTTATCTCCGTCCTGAGATTTCTTTTGAGTGTTGCGATCAAATCGGTCTCAGGAATGGGAGGGTTTAGATCTTGGTTAATTCGGGCAAAATGACCAAAAAATTCGTCTACGGATTCTTTCGGTCCTTGTTTCTTGTTCATAAGCTTCGCTCTGGCTTGAGCTTCCGCTTCTTCAACTCGGTAATGTAGTCTCATCTTTGCCTTGAATTCATCCCATGTGAGTCCATCTGGAAGGGATCTAAACCAGTATTTTGCATGGGATCTCATCAAAAGAGGCATCACCTCCATTTTTCTGTCATCTCCGATTTTATTGTATTTGGCATATTCTTCGAATCCCTGAAGAAATTCGGAGACACTGTCTTCCACTCTACCACTGAAAGCAAGATGTTCAAGTGGTGTTTTATTTTTGCCCTCTCCTAAACTGGTGTTTCGTAGAATTTGAGCCAATAATGCTGTAGTCAGCGGGTCTGAAGTCGGTGGATTTGAAAAGGCTCCGCTTACATTGGGAATTCCCATTCCAACAGTTGTGGAACTTTGCGGAAACTGTGCTGGTATTCCCTGACTTGTTCCACTAGGAATCGGTATACTTGGCGTTGAAATGGCAGAAGATGTTGTTGTAGTCCCCGTAGCGGTCGTACTCATTTGAACTTGTGCTGGAGTAATTGGAGGCGCTGATGTTATTGTCGTAACCTTAGTAGTTGTTGGAATTGGGAATTGACCACTCATCGTTGATGGTTGATTCCCAAAAGAGAAAAATCCTGGTTGTACTTGTGGATAATAGGGAAAATTCCATTGGGGAGATCCATATCCCATTTGGGATCCTAATCCCATCACTGCAGGATAAGGCCAAGGCTATGGCATTGTCGGCGGAATCATTGTTGGAATTTGTCCCATAGGTTGTCCTAAGGCTGTTGTTGGGGCTAATGGCTGAGTGGTAATAATCGGTGTGGTAGCCACAGTCGTTATCGTTAAGGGAGTTGTTATTGAAGGAGCTGTTGTTGAAAATGCTGATATCGGCTGAGTGGTAATGATCGGTGTTGTAACCACAGTCACTGTCGCTAGGGGAGCTGTTGTTAAAGGTGCGGTTGCTGTCACTGGAGTTGATGGTATTGTAGCTGTTGTTATTATGGATACTGTGATCGCAGGACTTGTCGTAATTGGTGCATTCGTTATAGACGCAGCTGTTATGGGAGTTGTCATCCTAGGTCGAAGACTTCCCATGGCGGGAACACTTCCAGTTGGTTGTGACATAGTTCCCGATGTTTTTTCCCAACCCGAATACAAATTGTTTAATGCTAACCCTAACCCTTCTAAATTAACAGAAGGTTTTCTTTTCCTTTTTGATTTAACATATATTGGGTCTGTTTGTGTAGAGCTTGTTGTTTTAGCAGTTGGATATAAGTTGGTATAGGTATAAAATAAACTAGGGGTTTTAATTGCCGAAGTTACATCTATATTAAGTTTAACTGGTTCGGAAAGCTCCTCTTCTGGGTAACTTCCGGGTTCGGAATCTGTAGATCTCTCCTCTAGTTTACTATCATCAACTCTAAATTGGGGTCTTGACTCCGTTTTGTTTTATTTAATTGGTCTTATTTTAATAAATTTTTAAATTTTATTTATTTAATGTCTTTATTTTTAATGTATTTTAAATTATTTCTGTGTTAGATTTATTTAACTAGATTAATGATTTATTTCGATTAATTATGTAATTATTATTTATTTCAGTAATTTTTGGTTTTATTTAGGTCTGTTTGCTTAATCATTCTAAAATTTCTTTATCTTTTATTAATTTTACCTTATCAGCTATCAATTTATCATGTAGAGGTTGACTGTGGAAAATTTTTAAAAGAGGAAAACGAGTTTTGGCGAAAATAGACCAGTTGACTTTTGTGACCTGTTGTTTCTTTAGGCTAGGGCCTATGGCTTCTTTAGGCCTAGGCCTATTCCTCCCACCTTCTTAGGAAGGAGAGGGTAGATGTACAGGGGGGCGGATCCCAAAAACGGCGAGAAAAATGCAAAATAAGTCGATAAAAATCAAAGTAATAACCCTAGAAAGAGTGGTCACGGCACCATTTTGTAACCGTTTCCCTTTTCAATTTCCTATTCTTCCCGCTGAGGGAATCTACCAATCGGTTACAATTTATTCTTTGAGTTGATAGTGAAGGCTTATCTCTAGATTTATTTGGTTTTTCGTTTTTCCTACCATGATTTCTGGCTCCCAATCTATCTATCTTAATTCCCACTAACTGTAAAGTTTAGGATGATTATAGAGAAACACTCACCTTCTTCTTCTCCATAATTTAAAGTAGATCTCGTTTTTCCCTCTCAAAGAAATTACTAAAGCCAGTGATTGCAGGCTCAAATCTTTTGTTATTCTAATAAAAGACGTTTTTGTATCAACAGAATTTCGTTGCTGTCTAAATTATAAATCTTTACAAAATAATCTCTTTTTTAAATAACCTCCTAAACGCCACAAAAGAAGTGATTAAATCCTGGCCTTTTTTGTATATCAAAAACTAATTGGGGAGGAAGAACGCAAGGGGGCGCCGCCAGTTCTACTGGGCTGGAAATAAGATTTTTTTTTTTTTTTTTTTTTTTTTTTTTTTGGCGGGATTTTCGACTTGTCGACGCCCCATTGCACTCTAACATATAATTTTAATTGGGTTCCATCAGTTTTCATTTTATCTTAAATTTTTTATTGTAACAGGAAATTGGATCAATGCCAGTTGGCCCCATGATTGTATTTAGTGGTAACCACATAATTACTAGTCAAGATCTATCTTTATATGTTGATAGACTTAAGGTTGTAGAGTGCTACGAATTGTTTTCAGCTATAGTACTCTACTTTTCTGCTTATTGGATATTTCACATCCCTTATAATGCTTTAGTAAAATCTCTTTGTGTCATAGAGAACTTATTCGTGGGAATGAACTATACGCCATTGTTAAAACAATCTAAGGAATTAATTGAATCAAAATGTGTTATTTATTTTAGAATATATTTAAAATGTTCAACTATAGTTGAACATTTTAAATATATAGGATATATATAGCCTATCCATTGACTTACTGGCAATAGAGTGAAGGCACGGAAAAATAATACCATAATTCCAAAAGCGATTATCTCAGATCTAAGATATATATTTTCTTTTGGAATTACCACTGAGGCATAACAATGACAAGGGTATCTAAATAGTTTTGGTAAAGGTATTTGTACACCTTATTTAAACACCTTAATATATAGTTTAGTGTTAAAATGGTACCAAAAAAGTGCCGAAAACAGTGTCAAAACTGGGACTAACAGTTTGTTTATGGTATTTATATAACAAATTTAAACACCCTAATAAATGAAGTAAGGTGTTAAAATTGTACTAAAAAGGTGACTAAAACGGGGTTAAAATGGTACCAAAAAGGTGACTAAAACGGTGTTAAAATGGTACTACAAAGGTGACTAAAACGGTGTTAAAATGGTACTAAAAAGGTGACTAAAACGGGGTTAAAATGGTACTAAAAAAGTGACTAAAACGGTGTTAAAATGGTACTAAAAAGGTGACTAAAACGGTGTTAAAATGGTACTAAAAAGGTGACTAAAACGGGGTTAAAATGGTACTAAAAAAGTGACTAAAACGGGGTTAAAATGGTACTAAAAAAGTGACTAAAACGGCGTTAAAATAGTACTAAAAAAGTGACTAAAACGGTGTTAAAATGGTACTAAAAAGGTGTTAAAATGGTACTAAAAAGGTGACTAAAACGGTGTTAAAATGGTACTAAAAAGGTGTTAAAATGGTACTAAAAAGGTGACTAAAACGGTGTTAAAATGGTACTAAAAAGGTGACTAAAACGGGGTTAAAATGGTACTAAAAAAGTGACTAAAACGGGGTTAAAATGGTACTATAAAATTGACTAAAACGGGGTTAAAATAGTACTAAAAAAGTGACTAAAACGGTGTTAAAATGGTACTAAAAAGGTGACTAAAACGGGGTTAAAATGGTACTAAAAATGTGTTAAAATGGTACTAAAAATGTGGTGAAAACGGTGTCAAAATGTTGTCTATTATTTGTTAATGGTGTTTAAATATAAATTTAAAGACCCTAGTATACTAAGTATGGTGTAAAAAGTTCACCCAAAAGAGTTGAATTCAGAACATTTTGGCACCATTAAAAAAATTGAGTGTAATAAACCTACACAAATGATGCTTAAACATGACAAAAATAAATGAAATGGTGTTTATTTCAGCAATGTTTAAAACCATTTAAAAATCAATTTAATTCTATTTGGTGTCTTTATGTGACATAAAAGGTGTGATTTTTTATCTTAGTCACACCATGAAACTGAATATATATCAATAAATCAATCAGATGGTCTTAAAATGGTGTAAATAGACACTTTGAATGGAGTAAAAATATTTTTTAACATAAATAATAGCTGAAAGAGTGTGATAAACTTCCAGAAATAGTGCATATTCACTACATAAAATGGTGTTTAAAATATTAAAAACTGGCAATCTTATTCCATTTGTTGTTCAAATGCGGCTTAAAAGGTGCGATTTTGACTCTTAGTTACACCATGAAACTGGATATATATATATATCTATTAGTTATTTATATGGTGTAAGTTGTGACTTTAAATGGTGTATAAACGCCTCACGAGTTCCTTATAATTCTTGATATATTTTTTAAATGGTGTGAATTGAGCACATTAATGCACCAAAAATGGTGTCGTTTTTGGCAGCAGAAAATAACACCTATATGGTGTTAAACAACACCATATTTTTTTAGTGTGTACTTTCTATTCTATTCAAAAAACATTAATCGTACCAGAAATTCGGGTTGCGTGGAAAAAAGAGCAAACAAGTCTAATTGAAAAATTAAAAAATTCTGCACAAGTAAACATTTCTGCAGATGGTCGCATTGATTCTCCCGGGTACTCTGCAAAATATTTCGGGTATACTTTCATAGACCAAGATACAGAAAAATGTGTGCATTTTGAAGTAGTAACTAAAAATGAGGTTGAATGCAAATCCTCAAATATGGAATTAGGTTTGAAAAGGTGCCTTGCTAAAATGAAAAAGTATGGAGTTGAAATATCCAGAATTGCCTCTGATCGTCATATACAAATTAAAACATTTTTAAGAGATAATTATCCAACAATTGACCATCAATTTGATGTTTGGCATTTATCTAAAAATATTGCAAAACAAATAACAACAATAGCTAAGAAAAAGGATGACAAAGATCTAAAACCCTGGGTAAAGTCATTCTTTCGCCACTTATGGATTGCCGTATAAAATTGTAATGGCAATCCGGATGTGCTAATTGATATGAGGAGATCAGTTACTTATCACGTCTGTAATATCCATTCATTCCCGAACTTGATCCACCACCAAAGTTGTCTGCGTGAAAAATTATCTATAGAACAATCTAAAAAGAAAAAATGGCTTCAACCTGACTCTTCGGCTCATGAGGCTTTGGAAATCATAATTAATAAGAAGAACCTTTTAAAAGATTTGAAACAAGTTTGCGCATTCTCCCATATTTCAAAATTGGAGTCCTACCACAGCCTTCGTCTAAAGTATTGCCCTAAACAACAAGATTTTGACCATCTGTGATGGTAGCTCGTACTATGTTGACTGCTTTAGACCATAATTCTAATGCAGACCGAAAATTTTACTTTGAAAAAGAAAAAGATGGCGAAATCCAAGGCAACAGTAAAGAGGATTTCCAATACTATTTTTCTAAAGCCACAGGCGAATGGCATGCCAGACCTATCATCAGTTTTGATTGTTAAGGGGGTGCTCCGTAAACTAGTACACTACACCCCCGCCAATCCGTGCGGCTGCATCATTTGTCCCTAAAGTGCCGCACGCGAAACCGTGCCCGGAACGGGTAACAAGGCCAAACAGCGAGAACCGAAGAACCCCAGACCAGTGCTCCCACACACACGTGAGGAGGCTAAGGCAGCAGAAGGAAAGGTATATGGCTTGGTGACCAGAACCCACACAGCAGTGCCATACGGCCTCCGTAATGTAACCGTGACCCAACAAGACCGACTCAAAGGCAGTGGGTGCTGCCAAGGCCCAGGACGGGCCCAGCGAGTCGGCCGGGTGTGGGCGAGACGGCCGTGTTCCAATTCGCGGAACTAGGACGGATCCTAGAACTCGGGCCCCTTCACCACGACAAGGATGGAACACTACCCCCACCCTGCGCACGGACAGGTGGGGGGAGGGGGGCCAGACCTATCAAAGAACCAAAGTCCTATGGATTTGTTTTTGAAATCATGAAAATATTGTTGACCGTAAATTAACATATGAAGATGATATACCGCTCGCCAATCTAAGCAAAACAACAAAACGTCCTAATATAGCTCCAATTCCACGACCAGACAAACAAAATTTAATTGAAGCAGCAAAAAGGAGACGTCTGTTTTAAACTATTTAAAACCAAATGCAAAAATTAGAAAATTACTTTGAAGTTTCCTAACATTCATTTTTTACTATAATTAAATTTTTGAAAATAATACTCCCATTTAATTCAAACTAATAAGCATTAAAAATATTTAATTGAAATTCTTCGAAGATTCATTTATAATATATATATTTTTAAACATTCATTTAATTAGCCCTAAATTCAGCGATATTCATCCCAGGTTTGTAGTTCGTATACTGATTTACATCATCTTCGGGAAAATTCTGATATCTAATAGAGCGCATAAAGGAACCGCTCTACGATTTCCTCTCCCGAGTCTCGGAAAAACTAAATGAGTGTATGTGCGATACACTGCATATCGATACGTTCTGAAATAATATTTTATTAATTACTTTACAATATTTGAAGAACATATGCAAACCTCTTAAAAGTCGCACTGAGGTTGTTAAGATATTTGTGTCGAAACTCACAAATATAGACGAGAATTTCATGTATTATTTAAGAAATCGTGAACCTAACAAATACCATTTTTACTAGGACTTTATCTAAATTTCCTTCTTTAAAATTAATACCTGTTTGAAAAATTCACTGGAAATGGCCTTCTTCGAGAATGCAGGTAGCTCATATATGTAGCTCTTAAAGCTCGCTTTCTTTGACACATATATTTAAAGTCAATATCACAAGTTACACATGTAGCAGGGCCTAATGGATCATCTGTCTCACTTAAAAAAATGTTTATTTCTCTAATTTGTTTGCAGCAAATAAAACCTCCACGAGCATCTTTCCAGTTTAAGTACTTTCTCATATTTTCAATGATTTCAGCATCTTCACCAAGGCCTAGCCATTCAGGGAGGCATTTCCCACACGAACAGTTGTTTCTTAGTTTGGCAATATTTATTTGGGCCTCTTGAATATTAACTAACTCATTTTAATGATGAATTTCTCTCTCCCTCAATTCGGCTTCCGTAACTTCTGGCTCAACTTCAAATGGGTTTATTCGAGGCATTATCTAGCTGCTGGCTGCTGCATTAACTATTAACCATAAATCCCAAGCCTACGGACGATTTTGATTGTAAGACTCTCGTTGGTCGGTGTACGTTTCTCTCAGCCAATCACAAATTGGTACGGCTCCTCGCTCTCCTAAACGAAGAGGTCAGGAAGAGGTTTCAGCACGTACGAATCTGAATTGCTTGTTATCTTACCTCTACGAGTATAGCTAAAATCTTAATGTGCTGAGATTTAAACCTGATTCAGACCACAACTCAGATTTAAAAAAGGGGAAACATGGCGGCGTCCGTATTTTAGTACTAAGAAACCTTTTTCAGCATATTTAATTAAATTGAAAGCTTTTCAAATTTTCTTAACTGTTGGATTATATTTATATAAGCATTTGAATTGTTTTAAGCCCAAGAAAATATTAGCTCAAACTTTACCTTTAAACACTCTGAAAGGGCAGATAATTTATTACAACTAAGCTGTTTTCCATATATCATTTAGTCCAAAAAGCAAAAGTATAACGGGCAGTATAGGCTAAGGCTTGCTGCAAACTTGCGGTGGATTGAAGAATCTAAAGGTACGTTTATACGGGCATCCAAGATAGAAACGACATAAGATTTAAAGCTGAGGCGGATTGATACAAAATGTTAAACCTCTTAAGAAACATGATAGTCGTTAAAACTCTCCTTGAACAAAAGTACAGTAGGTTTCCCGTGTTTAAAAAACAACAATTTTGAAGAAAAAACTGGACATGCGATGTTGGAAAAACAAATTGGCTTCAGTTTTCTCCACAATAAAACCGAGAAACATTTCCGATTATTTTCATAATCAAAAGCAGCCGTGTACAGTGAACTTCGTTAGCAGACCAGGAGACGAGACGAGACGAGGCCAGACCAGACGAAAGAGAGCTATAATGACTAAAGGGAGATAATCAACCAGCGCAGAATGTCATCACCATTTGAAGTCAACAGAGCAGCGTCACGACTTTCATTTATTACCAGAAAGAGACGGCCTGGCTACGAAGAACTGAAACATGCAAGCAGTGAGTGTTTTCGGACTCGACATATGAGATACTTACAGTCAGTAAAAGCTCGGCAGTTCTTCATACGACCTCGTAATTGGAAACATAAAAGGAGCTATTCTAATATAAGTACTAACGGTATGGAAATTAGTCTAGTTTGTCTTTTTAAGAAATTTTTTATCATAGGAGTGGAAGCTAACGTCTTGTTAGCCGGTTTGGAAAATAACCTCTCGACCAGCTCAATTCTTGGATTCTTCCAATGACTGGGATCACTTGCATGATGAAAATATCAGTAATGGTCCTCTATTAGAAAGTCAAAACAAGAATTTCAGACGAAAACTGTACCGGAAGTAATTGCCAATCAGCTACCGACAATAGGTTGTAAATGGAACATTAAGTCTACAATATTTCTTGGTTTGTCCAAGAGGAACTGCTACCGTATCTTCGTCGTTTAATTCCTTGTCTTCCTTGCCATCCCAGACTAAATCCTTCGTCTTTATCAAATCAGTGGATTATCAAAGATAATGAAATCAAAGATAATCACACAGTACAGCCTATGCTCAACTGTTAATTTATATTACTTCTGTCTATTAAGAAATTTACGCCCTGCCGCATATAATTATGGGTAACGCAGAACATTTCCTATGGTATGTATATTAAGAAGTCTACGACCTGCCGCCTATCATTATGGATAACGCAGGACACTCTTTTGCATTCTCTGAATCCTTGAGGTTAAGGGAAAATACTTATACTCCGTAACCTAGATGGTTAGTAGAGAAGTGTGATTGAAATGCACGCTGTTTCTTCTACTCTTCCAATACTCTACATTTATTTTCATCTTTTATATTTTAGGTAGGGTTAGGTTAGGTTACCTTAACGTCAGGGTCGGGGAGGTTATATTTTGGTTTCCCAACTTGTGTAAATTTTACGTCGGATTTACAGATTTAATTTTAATAGCGGTCAAGTTATTTTTTATGCTAAAATAAAAGACAAAGTGGTACTACTAAATTACTAATTTTTCATTTAGGTAATGCTCATTTGTTAATTCTCTTTTTGAAAACATCGTTTTTGAACGTGATCCAGTGGTTTAGGTTAGGTTAATTTTTCTGAGACAATAATTCTAAAACAGGTTATATAGAAATAACCTTCGTCTCTATTTCTCCACCAGACGTCATGACGTGATCTCCAAGACAAATTAAAATTTCAATTCTTTTTTCAATATCGATTTTCCATCCAAGTGGTCTCCCGATTCCCCGAAAAACCGAGTCGCGGCTCCCGCTGCATAGCTTTACGATCGAGTGTTAGACGCTCATCCCCGTTACCACAGGTACAGTCGCGGACAAAAGTTTCGGGCCGTTTAGTTTCGGCCGCCATTTTATTTGTATATATGCTAGCAAGGTCAAGTAGGACTTTTTTGAGAGCTCCAAGACTCTTGTATAATATTCTATCAAAATTAATATAATATTCATTCGTGAACGAAATTCGCGTGATAAAAAGTGGACCCCCGCGAAAATAACATAATGAGAAATGACCAAATAATTTCGGGAATTATATCAATCGACGCGGCTTTTCACTCTGCAAGCTAATTTACAAACAAATTTGATATCGGTTAAGAATTGAGAGAGTAGTGGTCAAAATAGTGGCCAGAATATTTGTATTTTATAAGCCTAATTGATAATAATAATTATTTGTTGCAACCCAAGTTCAAAGCAAAGAAGCATTGCGATATAACAAGATGGTCATAAACGTGGAAAACTTTCGACTGATAGTTTAGCATATGGTTCATGCCTTTTTATACTGAATTATTAACAGTTCTACTGTATTAAACTATCAATTGAAAACATTCACTTCACTATTTCCAAAACGATATTATAAGTAAACCGAGTAGACTAGAAAGCTTTTAACCAACCGTTCACCCTATAGACCCGACAGCAGACTTTCTAGCCTTCTGTCTGGTCAATAAGTTTAAAGGGTAAATGAAAACTGCTATATCACTTTCTTGATTTTACGTTTTTCTGAATCTACGTTATCGAAAACCTAAGAAAAATATCAACTCTTATATCAACATCTCCTAAATATGATAGAAAAGGTTTTAAAAATCGGAATTAGTTGTCTGCTACAAAAATGCATGGAGCCCCTGTGTTTCAATTACCGAGGTAGGTATCTGACCAAAAGGGGTAGTTTGAACAACGTGACCCCAGAGAAATCATATATATAATCAGGCTAAATACCTTTGATAGCGAAATAACTGCTCGAAATTGTGTTTTCCTTTATTTAAAAAGCATTATTTCATCTAATAAAATTTATTTAGTTCGTAACGCCCGCTTAAGCGTAGTAAAAATGTATAATCTCTTAAAAATGCTAAGTCTAAATCAAACCTAAAACGTAAATGAATTTCAAAGTCACGCGCCATCTAGGAGGCTATGGTAATATAAACTATACCTTGGAAGAGAAAAGTAGTATGGAATGGAAAATACGGTACGAATAGTACAGAGAGCTTATCCCATGCCTAACACAGTGAAAACCAGGACGTCCGCTGTGAGTGCCACCTGGTGGGCTAAGAAAGCTTTTAGTTTCAAATTGTATCGTCTGCTCTTGGTCTTATAAAACGTTAGTTTAGGCCTTGGTTGAGGCGTCGCGTGTTTGGACGAATCTGTTAGTCATGAACTATTGCAAAACGTTAAATACTTTTATACAATCACTAAATATGCCTAACCTTGCCATTTAAGAAATTCGAAACTCTTTCTTATTAAAAACTTAAAATCAGAAAAAATATCTGAAAGAGCGAGAGAAGAAAGAGAAGCAATCTCTCAATATCTGATATCATCACAGTCTTACACGTGGAACTAAGCCTTAACCTCAAGGAGTTCAAGCAGAAGACAATTCAGGCAAAAACTTAAAAATCGCCCGATAGATGGCTCTACTACCTTAGGTCCTGGAAAGTACTGTAACGGGCATGGCCCACCCTGTTTACCACTCCAGAATCACAAGCAATCTCCTCCAAGACTATACTATACACGAGCACGCGGGATTTCGCGAGAGCGCCTATTGGTTCGATACCTACCTCGGTAATTGAAACACAGGGGCTCCATGCTGTTTTGTAGCAGACAACTAAGTCCGATCTTTAAAACCTTTTTTATCATATTTAGGAGATGCTTAAAAATAAGAGTTGATATTTTTCTTAGGTTTTCGATAACGTAGATTCAGAAAAACGTAAAATCAAGAAAGTGATGTAGCAGTTTTCATATACCCTTTTAATGATGGTCTAAAGCTTAGTTTCCACTAGCGCGCGTAACGGCGGGTAAAGCTTAGTTTCCACTAGCGCGCGTAACGGCGGGTAAAGCTTAGTTTCCACTAGCGCGCGTAACGGCGCGTAAAGCTTAGTTTCTACTAGCGCGCGTAACGGCGCGTAAGTGCCTACGCGCGTCAAATTTTGGCGCGTTGCGATACAATATGGCGCTTTACGCCCCGCGTATTCAAATTTCTAAATTTGACGCTGCGTAATTTTATCGCGAACAGTTTCGCTCGAAAGTAGAACCTTAATAACCTGTCAAAGCGAGACCACACACAAATATAATTTAATATTATCTTTTAAAGTAAGTGTATGCCTAGTAATTAATTTAAATAAATTTTCAGTTTCACTCGCCATCCTTTATAAGATTCCAGTTGCTTTATCTAGAGGGCGATATAATCGGCTCGATACCAGTCCAGGTATTACCACCAATTTCCCGGCAAAATGTCCGAAAAGTTTGTATTCTAACCATATTTTCGCAAAAAGATGTTTTACTTGCAAACCTAAAACGGCTCTAATCGTCGCCCCGTTGACTTCGCTTTTGAAACATTCCCCTAATCCAAAAAGATTTTCGGTACTTGTTTAATTTTTTTCGGAGTTTATTCGATACTAAAAATTCAAATCCCAAAGTTATTACGTTCTAAATTAGTACCCAGACTTGCCAGAGAAAAAAACTTTCGCGATAGTCCCTATGCCCATTTTTGTTTTCAAAATAGGCTTAGTGAAATACTTTCAGGCTTTTAAAATTTCCCGCCAAAATGACGCGTAAAAATAATTGTAGTATAAATCGCTGTATGCGTCGCGTAAAAAGTTAACTACGTAAATTTGACGCTTTTTAACGCGCTAGTGGAAACAAGCTTTAGACGTCGAATTTCGCCAATTCCCGCTACTCGGTTTACATATACTATCGTTTTGGAAATGGTTTTCAGCATCTTGTTATAGCACAATTCTTCTTTGCTTTGAACTTGGGTTGCAACAAATAATTATTATTATCAATTCGGCTAATAAAATACGAATATTCTGGCCACTATTTTGACCACTACTCTCTCAATTCTTAACCGATATCAAATTTGTTTGTAAATTAGCTTGCAGAGTGAAAAGCCACGTCGATTGATATAATTCTCGAAATTATTTGGTCATTTCTCATTATGTTATTTTCGCGGGGGTCCACCTTTTTATCACGCGAATTTCGTTCACGAATGAATATTATATTTATTTTGATAGAATATTATACAAGCGTCTAGGAGCTCTCAAAAAAAGTTCTACTTGACCGTGCTAGCATATATACAAATAATATGGCGGCCGAAACTAAACGGCCCGAAACTAAACGGCCCGAAACTTTTGTCCGCGACTGTACATAGCTGTGCTCACTATCGTTCGCTGTAATAGCACGTTAATCATGCTTCAAGTTTACAACAAGGCATAATACGATTGATTTGTGGTTCTGAAAGCTTTTGGCCGAGGAAAGTGGAAGCAAAATGGTCAAGCCCATGGGATAGCCGCACCACGTATGGCATAATGCAAATGCTACAAAATTGCCTTTATGAAAATTTAGCTTTTGGAAATGAATTTTCCAAATTAACCTGCAAAAGCAACTGTTTCTTTTGCTTTTCAAAGTCAACTTTTCAAAGGCAACATTTTAAAAGGCAACATTATCGAAATCACCTTTAGGAAAATGAACCTTTACGAGTAGGAAATCTTCTATTAGAGAAGAAAAAGTTAATTTTTTCGAGCATAAGAAGTGATTTTTTTTCCTGTACAAAATGTAAATTTTTTCCCATAGGAAAATAATTTGTTTTCCTGTACGAAAAGCTAATTTTTACGTGTAGTAAAAGAAACATTTTACGAGTAGGCCTACTAAAGGTTAATGCTTTCAAGCTTAAACGCTTTTCCAGCGTCATATTTTATTTACCTAAGAAGATAAGGCATACATATATATTTTAGTTATATATTTTAAAACATCACCTACGCCAGTCCAAGTTTCGGGGAAAAAATTCTTGAAAAGAAAAGGAAAAAAGAACAAGGTCCGGAAAAAGATGGTAGCCTCGTAAAACCCACATTTGTTGAGAAAACAAGGGATTTAAAAAGGCCTGTTCCTTTGGTTTTGCTTTTCAACCTGCATGAAACTTGAAAGCGTAATACGACGATTTCCATATTCCCTGCGTAAAAGGTTTTCATGAGAATGCGAATCTTTTTGATATGGCATCCTCAATGTGTTTAAAGTTTTTTAGAAATTTGTTCGATACGCAACTTCTTGTTTTGAAAATAATTTAGTATATATAGAGCTTATGGAATATTTTGGGTATAGTGTCGTGGCCGAGCGGTTAAAGCCGTTGCTTAAAAATGTACGCGATTATAATATGTAAAAAAAATTATTGGATGAATATATTAAGAATGAGTTTACGTATGTATTTCTTTAATTAATTAATAATTTTTCTACTTTATGACGGTTCTCGTCATTACTGAGGACATCTTCAGACAACATAGGTGTTTAGTGTGGCTAAAAATCCAAAACTAGTCTAAACGGTCGAGATACGAAATTCGAAATTGCCTTCTCTTGGTGCTAATATTACACAGAACGTTCTAGACGTTTACGGGGGTGAAAATGTATCGTCGGCAAATAACTCTCCCCTCTCTCGTCGCGATTTCAAGTCTGATTTACTTGGAAATTTTGGAATAATAAGGGTGAAACCATGAACTGAGAAAATCGGACTCCCTTCGTCGTCACCCGCAGTGATAATTGAGGCCGATGTTTTTATCTGCCCGATGTCGTAATTAATTGACAACTAGACATTTCCGAGATGAAAGAGCCTAAAATGTACGAGAAATACCTATAGGTTGATTGTAAAGCGAACGCGGGGTAAGAGCTCGTATTTAATTGAAGAATATGTCTTGCGGAATAAAATCCTTATAATGGAAGCGTAAGAAGGCGATCGCCGAAGGTGCAAGCGTGGGCAAGGGTTAGATCTCCGCGGAACGATATCGTACGGCATTTAAGGAATTTGCATATGCAGTTTTCACGCGCATTATACTTTTATTAAATTGAACAGTAAAACTATACAATATTGAATTTTCAAAGGAAATAAGACAAAGTATTTCTTGAAAACGTCATTAAATTGCAGGTTTTGGGAATTTGGTCCAATAAGCCTTAAGTCTTTTGTAGAAGGCGGTCGAATAGGACTGTTGCTCGTAAGGGATTCGTCTGATTCCGAATTTACGCAATGACGGGCGAGCTAGCTCCCAGCAAACACAAATCATCCCATGGATATCCAAATTAGATCCATTTGTCCCAGGTTGGTCATATCCAAAAATCCCAAAAATAAAACGTGGCGGGGATATCTAGCATGTATCCAAATGTCCAAACTAAATGTCGGCTCAGAGACATCCATATTGTATCCAAATATCCACGGTTTCCAACATCCACATATCCAAAAAAAGTGCAGTCTCAGAGACGTACACATTTTATCCAAATATCCACAGCTGAAAACATACACATATCCAAATAAATGTAGTCTCAGAGACGTACATATTTCATCCAAATATCCACGGCTGAAAACATCCACATATCCAAAATAAATGTAGTCTCATAGACGTACGCATTTAATCCAAGGCTGAAAACATCCATATATCCAAAAACAAATGTAGTCTCAGAGACGTGCACATTTTATCCAAATATCCCCTGCTGACGTATTCAAAATAAATATAGTCTAAGGGACATCCTCATTTTATCCCAATATACACGGGTCACATCATCCATATATCCAAAATAAATGTAGCTCAGAGACGTGCAGATTTTATCCAAATATCCACGGATCCTAAATAAATATCGTCTTCCAGACCTCCACACGTACCCGGCCGGAGCACTGTATATCTCAGAGCTCTGGGACGCCATTAAACAGATATATAGATCATCTAGCTAAATTACATCTGGACTACAGCCACTTAATTAATAGCGAAGAAAAATACTATAAGCGGTAGCATAACGGACGCCTCGGTAAGCCTCCCTGAACGCAACGGATTGGTCAATTTGCATTCTTTATTAAAGAGTAAAGAAATCTTCTTCTGTAGGGCGTGGGAAAACTTGTTGCTCTTTATTAAAGCTTACATATATATTAGAACAGTAAAGAGAAACTTCCCATTCTAAGTGTAATAATTAAGCTAACCAGAAATCAATTTTTGGGAGCAACATTGTTTTTAAGCAGGGAGCTTCTACTCCTCTCCTTTATTCTCCATGCTCCAATAGCCTTAATTTACTCTGTAGAAGACGACCTAAGACGACTAAGTTCGCCATTTTTGAGGGAAACCTAAGACGAGAAGGTAAGACTTCGTTGTAAGCGTAAAATATTAAGAATTTTCGTTTTTCTAATTGTTTTACTTTTTATTTAAGCTTTGAATTCAACTGATTTCGTTCTTCTAAAAAGGTAGAATATTTTTAAACTGTATTATATATATTATAAGCCTACGAAAGAACGGGTTAAGCCCAATAAGCCGCCTCCTATTCCCTGGCCTTAGGGGAAATATGCATTTTTGGCCAATCCTTAGGAAAGCCTGCTTGGGAAAGCTGGGTAGCGTCACCGGCAACGTGGCTTTTCTTAATAAATTTCTCGTTTTCGCTCGTGAATCCTCTCGATGCCCCGAACGCTATTTCCGCTGGGGAATGTTCATGGCTTGTATGATTTTATTAACTTACTTTTGATTACTAATTAGGTTATTAGAATTACTAAAGATAATAATCACTTAATTAGGGTTATTTTAATAACTTAACAATAAGGGTCGCAATTTTTAGCCACACGTAAAATTCTACTTGCTAATTCTCTCGATGCTCTTTCCGCAGGGAATTGTTCACGGCTAATATTTATCAAATAATTTATCTAAATTTATCCTCGAATTTGGGAAGTTATTATTTACCACTCGTAAGGTTTTGTTTGCAACTTTTCTCGATGCCCTGCACGCATGTTACCAGAAATTAATAATTATAACAAGAAGTGTACTACTTCATTGAATTTTCAACTTTCACCATGTATTCCATCAAATTTCTTGAGCAGACGAAAGCACTTTTTGCATTGACCAATGAGAGAGAGGACATGTTGAAAATAGTCCTTTAAGATCACGTGGGGTGCCCGTCATAGTCGCGCGTCACAGTCTCACAGATGCGATAGTAAACAAGTAAAATGGCGCGCGCGCGTCGCCCGAGACGGAAGGTTTTACGATTACCGGATATAAACAATTATATTTTGGTAATCCTACATAAATAATCGAATTTGCATTTTAACCTTTCTCAGTTTCACATTATAAGTTTTAAATTCAATTTAATACCACGTATTTGTTAGTCCAAAGTCTTTAAACTCGAATTGGTGTAAGCCTTTTTTAGTTCAGTTGGTGGAAACTATGGGGCGCCAAACCGGCAAAAAATGAAAGAAATTTCTATAAAAGTATGAAAAACGTCTTTAAAAGTATGAAAAACTTCTATAAAAGTATTAAAAACTTCTATAAAAGTATTAAAAACTTCTATAAAAGTATGAAACTTCTATAAAAGTATGAAACTTCTATAAAAGTATTAAACTTCTATAAAAGTATTAAACTTCTATAAAAGTATTAAACTTCTATAAAAGTATTAAACTTCTATAAAAGTATGAAACTTCTATAAAAGTATGAAACTTCTATAAAAGTATTAAACTTCTATAAAAGTATTAAACTTCTATAAAAGTATTAAACTTCTATAAAAGTATTAAACTTCTATAAAAGTATTAAACTTCTATAAAAGTATTAAACTTCTATAAAAGTATTAAACTTCTATAAAAGTATTAAACTTCTATAAAAGTATTAAACTTCTATAAAAGTATTAAACTTCTATAAAAGTATTAAACTTCTATAAAAGTATTAAACTTCTATAAAAGTATTAAACTTCTATAAAAGTATTAAACTTCTATAAAAGTATTAAACTTCTATAAAAGTATTAAACTTCTATAAAAGTATTAAACTTCTATAAAAGTATTAAACTTCTATAAAAGTATTAAACTTCTATAAAAGTATTAAACTTCTATAAAAGTATTAAACTTCTATAAAAGTATTAAACTTCTATAAAAGTATTAAACTTCTATAAAAGTATTAAACTTCTATAAAAGTATTAAACTTCTATAAAAGTATTAAACTTCTATAAAAGTATTAAACTTCTATAAAAGTATTAAACTTCTATAAAAGTATTAAACTTCTATAAAAGTATTAAACTTCTATAAAAGTATTAAACTTCTATAAAAGTATTAAACTTCTATAAAAGTATTAAACTTCTATAAAAGTATTAAACTTCTATAAAAGTATTAAACTTCTATAAAAGTATTAAACTTCTATAAAAGTATCAAAAACTTCTATAAAAGTATCAAAAACTTCTATAAAAGTCAAGAGTCTATAAATAAAGTATGAAATACCACCGAACCAGTCTCAGCCAGACTGTGGTGGCCGCACGGGAGGTGGTGACGCTGTCGCCCTCTCTTCTCTCTCCCTCTCCCTTTTCTCGGATAGCGTTCTTACTCTACACTACTGCAGAAGGTACCCGGCTGTGGTAGTCTTACAGTAGATGGGGCTAACGCGGCCGTGATTCTAATTTAAATCCAGCTCGTTCGCTTCTCGGAGATCGATAGATCGCTGCCATTTAGCCATTACTTGGGGCGCTATAGCGGCAAAGGGCGAACTTCAACTTGGTGAAAATGGCAGGGAAAAATCCTGCATGGGGTAATACGCGGGATGCTACGCAAGTTTCACAAAGTTAACGTTCTTTTTTTCGCCACTAGTAAGCGTTTCGAGCGCGGGCATGCGCACAGTGGAAGAGCAAAGTGGTGTATTAGCCTCTTCGATATAAAAAGGGGTAGGCAACGGGTCGTTTTCCGTCAGTATCAGGGGGTTGAACCAAACGCTATCATGCGCGTGAGCTTATGCGCAGTGATAACGTTTGGTTCAACCCCCTGTGCATGCCTGATACTGAAGGATGCCTACCCCCTTTTTATATGGAAAAGGCTTTCATTATAACTACGGTAACCCAAACATTTCCCATTGCTGGCGCCGATGCACTACTGCGCATTTTACTCGCGCATGCAACTGATGTTATGTGATTTTATATCCGGGTCAATCCATGTGAATTCGACTTGATAAAAAGGGCCTAATTTTAAATTTCAACCATTATTTGTTATATAATCTACGGTTATATAAGGGAAAGAAACGTATATTTCAAGTTTTAGATTCCAAAAAAAAATTATTTCTCAAGTTATAATTTAAATTTTTTTGCATAAATTTGGATTTTAAATTTTCAAAATGGGTTTTCTCTAATATCTTTAGAATTAATAGAGTTAAATTAATAAAAATTCATATTATAGACGAAAAAGAGGTGCTGAATACGAATTTGATGACGAAAACACTGGGAAAACTTTACAGAACGAGATATTTTCAATTTTGGGGGGTCTCATATGCGACAAATTTGAGACTTGAGCGTCACCTTCAAAAATTCTGAAAATTTAATATTTTTGGCCTAACAGGCTACCTACTTTGAATTATAAACGGGATCAGTGAGAAAGTATTGTAAAGTGCAAATTTTTTTTTTTATTTTTCAAAATTTTAGGCTTTTATTTTGAATTAAAATGTCAATTTAACGTAATTCAAACAATTTTTTGTAACTGGCACTGCTAACCCATTTGATGTTTTTGGGAAACTACTCTAAATTAGTAATTAAGAATCGAAAAGGGACTCAATCCCAATTTGAAGCCTAAAAAACTGGTTAAATTATATCCTCAACTACATCATAGTAATGCATATATGTATTTCTAGGATGTAGTACAAATTGGGATCGAGTCACGTTTCGATGTTTTAATTACTAATTTAGAGTAGATTGCCCAAAAACATCAAATGGGAAGCAGTGCCAGTTACAAAAAATTGTTTGAATTACGTTAAATTGATATTTTAATTCAAAATAAAAGCCTAAAATTTTATAAATAACAAAAAAAAATTTGCACTTTACAATACTTTCTCATTGATCCCGTTTATAATTCAAAGTAGGTAGCCTGTTAGGCCAAAAATATTAAATTTTCAGAATTTTTGAAGGTGACGCTCAAGTCTCAAATTTGTCGCATATGAGACCCCCCAAAATTGAAAATATCTCGTTCTGTAATTTTTCCCAGTGTTTTCGTCATCAAATGACAAATTCGTATTCAGCACCTCTTTTACGTCTATAATATGATTTTTTTATTAATTTACCTCTATTAATTCTAAAGATATTAGAGAAAACCCATTTTGAAAATTTAAAATCCAAATTTAGGCAAAACAAGATGGTCAAGCCCATAGGAATAGCTAGACCCATGACATTGTAAAAGAAGCTGAAAAGAATGATGCTATAGCAGGGGCTTGTTATGCATGCATAAACGCTCTTTGAACAATTTGAATGGCGTTTCGAGATTCCTTTAAACACGAAGTTGCGTAAAGTTTTTCAAATCATGTTTTTCAAATCATGTTTTTCAAATCATGTTTTTCAATTCATGTTTTTCAAATCATGTTTTTCAACTTGGCTACTTGTGAACGCGTCTTTATATCTAATCTTTAATTTATCTTGGATACCCGTGTGAAAGCGGTTTTATATCTAATCTTTATTAACTTATCTTGGATACTCGTGTGAAAGCGGCTTTATATTGAATCTTAATTTTTCTTTGATACGTCTGAATGCGGATTTATATCTAATTTTTATTAATTTATCTTGGATACCCGTGTGAACGTGGCTTTATATCTAATATTTATTCATTTTTAACTTAGATACCCGTGCGAACTGGCATTTATGTATTATCTTGGTCATTTTATCTTGGATACTCGTGCGAACGGGACTTAATATCAATTCTTTATGAAGTCATTTTTATCTTGGAAACGCGTCTTTATATCTATTCTTTATTAAGTCCTTTTATCTTGGATACCCTGTGAACACGCCTTTATATATAATCTTTATTAATTTTTACCTTGGATACCCTTGTGAAGACACCTTTACATCTAATCTTTATTGTCTTATCTTGGATACCCGTGAAAACGCACCATAATATCTAAAATTTATTAATTCATTTTATCTTGAACACCCGTGAAAACACGCCTTTATCTAATCAACCTATAAGAAAATATTCAATATCTTCAAAAATCTCTTTTATATTAAATTTAAGTTTCAGCAACATTGGTTTTAAGATTAAGTTAAATCATTTAATCTCTTTTAATTTTAATTTAAATGAATATTACGTTTCAATTCAGTAAAAGCTATAACCTCAGTAGGCTAAAATAGACGCGAATCCAAAAGATACTATATAAAGCGTTCGTTGATCATTATAAACTAACAAGCGAGTAACGATTGCTGCTCTTCAATGAGCTGTGGAGGATATTCTTTTACAGCAAGGTAGAAGCTAATAACTGTATAAGCGAATTTTATTGGAGAGTCAAGCGCCGTGGGTGATGACGTCTTCTTCCGACGTCACGTACAGACAGAACCTCTCCGCGAACTAAAAGTTCACTGGGAGAGGTAAGAAGACGAAAGTTTTTCGATTCGAAGACGTATTTCGTCTTCTTGTACAACGCGAACGCCAACGCCAACGCGAACGCCAACGCCGACGCCGCAGTGAATACAGTACCTAGATCCAACTAGGGTTGGGTCTAGCTAAAAATTTAAAAAATTATAACTTGAGAAATAATTTTTTTTTTGGAATCTAAAACTTGAAATATACGTTTCTTATCCTTATATAACCGTAGATTATATAATAAATAATGGTTGAAATTTAAAATTAGGCCCTTTTTATCAAGTCGAATTCACATGGATTGACCCATCCGTATTTAAAGGCTTTTAGCTACTATACTACTTGTTTTCGATTTATTCGGTTTGTTTGTTTGGACTAAGGTTTTATCGTGCACGGCCCGTGAGCTGTGACGACCTTAATTGTGAAGCATATTTTAAATCAAGTAATGTGTAATTATACCATGTTTGGGAAAATCCATTTTTGGCATTTTAATTAGTCACGCGAAGGGAGATTTCTATACTATGGAACCTTCCCGTTGTTGTTATTCCATGATCGCTGCAAGTTGAACTACTACTTCTACATCGTTCTCAAAGCAATACTTTTAGAATCAACACCCTTAGCGGGGGTGAAAATAATAAAAGCCACTAGTTATATCAGGAAAGTGCTAGTTCAAGCTACTGACTAGGTCTAGTCATAAGAAAAATAATTACCATAAGTTGGACTCATCCATGGTATAAAGAGATTCAATAAATATCGCCTTACGGTGGGTTATTAATAATTAAAAGGAAAGGTTTCAGATTAATGACCTAGAAACTTAATTTAGAAATTAAAATATAAGATCCAAAAGTTTTGTTATATATCCGACTCCTGTATAGGATTCGCCCCAACGACTCGCAGGCGGAAACTTCGTGGTTACTCTCCCTCGAATCCTGTACGTAGGTCGTAATGGGAAAATAAAAAAACTTGGTTCTTTAATTGTAATATCTCGCTAAAAAATGGTTCCATTATCCTTTTCTGGGATAAAAAAGGCTTACTTTAGGGTAAATCTTTCCCAAATCACCCGGTGCCTCCCACGGCACCGATTTTGATTTTGTTTAAACTTTAACCACTTGAAATATAGACCTTTTGAGTGGGAAAGCCAAGTTTTTAGCTCAAAACATTTAGTTTTTTGAAAGATACAATTTTTTGAAAAAACCTTGGCGATTTTGAGCGAAGATATCTGAAGTTGGGTTAAAGTGACACACTCCCAATTTTTACCTCCCCGACTGAACTTTAGTTCAGGGGGAGGTTTTACACTGATCGTGTCTGTGTGTGTGTCACTTCCTGTGTAAGCGGAAATCACGTGACCTAGCTCGTGGAGCAAAAAGTCTAGAGACGTAATCATACCAGCTTATCGTTCAATTCCGTTTAACGGGAATTACCTCCTTTAAGCGTGGCTGCCACATTAAGTTTCAAGTGTCGTGCAATTATATGCAACAGGACGTCTCCAATTGCATATTATCACCTTCCACCATCCACTTTACGGTCAAACCTCGATGCTGGACAGTTGAAGGCGATTATACGCAATGGGACGTCTCCCACTGTTATAATCACCTCCGACCATCCCTACACCAAGGTCCAACCTCAAGTGTCCGATCTCAGCGGGCCATATTAGCGAGGCGTCCCTCACTAATATAGTCCACATCAACCTTCCACTCCTCTCATCTCCTCCCTCTACGGGTCTTTGTGGTGCAGTTACCGAATGCCTAGGGTTACGATAAACGTCTAGACGTTGAGAAGGGGGGGTTTTCCCCAACTCTTCTCGGTTACTCGCTCGATGAATAAAGGTTCGCGAAAGCTATATATACCCCTTTTCCATGCCCCAACTATTTTGGCCTTATGCCGTGATTTCTTTTAGTGAATTCAAGCGTATAATGCATTTACATTTTATTTTAATATAATAATATTGTTTAACCGAATCTAATTAATAACGAAGCTGAAAAATCAATTTAAAATTCGAGATAGTTTAGAAGATATTAAAGAAATTGTGCAAAAATTTAAAGAAATGTGACCGTTTAAAACCAGCTTGAGTTGGCAGCATGCGCTAAGCTATTTTCCATATATATCATTTAGTCAAAAAAGCAAAGGTATAACGGGTAGTATAGGCTTAGGCTTGCTGCAAACTTGGGGTGGATTGAAGAATCAAAATAAAGGTCCGTTTACACGGGTATGCAAGATAGAAACAACATAATTTAGATAAGAGATAAAGGCGCGTTCACAGGGATATAGAGATGGTTATATGGCATGTATACATGAACATTACAAATGATTTTATTTTTTTTTTGTTATATTGAGAGAATTAGCTTTATGTACCGGGATGAACTGTTACCTTCTAGCGAAGTTGGAAACAGTGTATTGGGACTTGGTTATAAAACAAATTTCTTGCACGCGCTTTCAATTTAATTTTTACAATTTCTGGCATGTTTGCGATACTGCCCTAAGCGAATGTGTTTCGCGCGAAAATGTCGCGTGTACACGAGGGTATAATTCACAAGAAACGTTGGATTTGCAATAAGTTCTTCCTTAATGTTTGCAATTTCTCGCGCAATTGCCTCGATCTGTGCGCAAAATAAAGTTGCTTAGTCTGATTGAGTGTATCATAAATTCGCGCCAGACTTTTATTTTGACGTATAAGATTTGAAGATTAGGCGGATTTATTCAAAATGTTAAACCTCTTAAGAAAAAGGTGGTCTTGAAAACTCTCCTTGAACAGTAGTACAGTAGGTTTCCCGTGTGTTCGAGTTCGCCAGCACGCGAGTTTGTGTAGACCACTAAATTTGATATTCTTGGGAGAATCAGCTTTATGTATGGGTAAATACTCTAATTTTTGGCAAACTTGCGAAGAATAGCGTAATAATTGGTTTTAATAACTAGTACGGGCTTTCCAATTTATTTTTTATAATTCCCGCGCGTTTCGCAAATGTATGTTGCGTTGCGCATGAGCAGATTGAAGCAGATTAGTCCAGCCACAATTTGCAGTTGACGGAATTTCTAAACCGGATTCACATTGAAATTCCTCGTGTTTTATTTGGTATATATGATATGGATGATCCTAAAGTGAAATGTAGAGCGAGTGGGGAAAAGCATCACGTGATTGGTTCTCGTGATGACTGCTAGTTTTAGTTTCAAACTTTTCCCCACATGAATTTAATGTTAATCACAATTAAATATAATAGAGCCAGGCTTTTAAGGCCTGCTGTCGTGTATTTCCGGTTACATTTTAGCTAATGTGGAGTTACGTAAAATGACGTTTGTTTCACAACTGGGTATGTTTTCACTCAGGTCCGCCCTGTCTAAAAAAAATTATAAAAAATTGATTGTGGGGCCAAAAGAGAGATATCCCTTCTTTACTCATAGCATTATACCGCAAAAAAAACGTGTTAAGTGAGCTTATATATCAAAAATTTACTCTACAGCTTTCTAGGGTATCTATTGACTGAGTAGCACCAGAAAGCGAAATTGTACGTCACAGTCCTTAGTTTAGTGTGGTATGCGGAAACCTAATGCGTTAATTGTTTATTGAATGTAATTGCTTACGAATGTATAGGCCATGTCGAGGTCATAAGATGATTTTGATCTATAAAAATTCCACTGGCGTTACTTGGTCTACAAATACTCTAGAGTTTTCTAAACGCCGATTTGTTTTTACTGAGGGACCTTGACCTTGCTTATCTAAATTTTATTTTATTGAACTTAAATTTCCTTCATTCTTTTGCAATCTTTGACGAAACTAGTTGTCTAGAAATTTGGCTCGATGATTTTAAATTAAGTTTGAATCGTTTGAATGCAATTTATTGGTAAGGTAGTAATTTTGAATTTGAATTATTTGTTTGATGCGTTTATTATTTCTTTGAATTATTGTTATTTGGACATTTTTGGTATACTTCATTGACTTGAATTCTAATTTTATTTTTGTTACCGAGTTGTGGCTGAAATATTTGTTTGAAAATCAAAAGGTTTTTCTAATTCGTTTTTCTCTGTAGTTATTTTTTGTTGTCGTAAAAGAGTTATTTTACGATTTACCGATTGATTTTCTGATATATTTTGGTTACCGACTTATCGAGTTTTATTTTTACTTCGAAGATCGAAGTATCTCATATTTTTTGGAATTTTTTTTTTTGTGTGTGTGTGTTAAGAGTTATTTAACACAATCCTGAGATTGCTGCTTTGAATTTATTCGATTGATTTAGGTTATTTATTATTGAGTTGGTGTATTATTATTACTGAGTTGTGGCTGAAATATTTGTTTGAAAATCAAAAGGTTTTTCTGATTCGTTTTTCTTTATAGTTATTTTTTGTTGTCGTAAAAGAGTTATTTTACGATTTACCGATTGATTTTCTGATATATTTTAGTTCCCGACTTATCGAGTTTTATTTTTACTTCGAAGATCGAAGTATTTCCTTTTTTTTGGATTTTGTGTGTGTGTGTTAAGAGTTATTTAACACAATCCTGAGATTGCTGCTTTGAATTTATTCGATTGATTTTGGTTATTTATTATTGAGTTTGTGTATTATTTACTTTGATAACATAAATATTTAAAAAAATGGAAGGAGACGAAAGTATAAGTAGAGAGGAACTGAAAAAGCGTAAAGCTAGGGAGAAAATGAGAGAGCGCAGAGCTGATCTAGAGTATCGTAGGAGGGAAAATGAAAGAAGGAAAGTTTTGGCGGCCCAAAGGAAAGCCAGTATGTCATTGAATGTCATTAATAATCCTGTTACTAGTATTCCTGGTAGTTCGTCTGAAGTGATCTTATCACGCAATATTGCTGGGGAGAATAATTTTGAAGTAGTGTCATCTGCCAATGTGGTTAAAAGCCATTCTGGAGTGGTTGAAATAGGGGTAATAGAGGGTTTAAGAAATTCTCCAACAAATGAAAATCAACCATCTACTTCTAAGTCAGAGCTTTCTAAAGAGTAGGAAGACATTGAGAAAGTTTTTTAAAAAATAGAAATTTCTCTATTGCCCGGCCTAAACAAAAAATCCACAGACTGTTGTTGTCAGTTGGATTTAACGATTGGTAACTAATTATTTAGAGACAGATACGAAGCCTATTATGGAGAAACATACTATTCTTATCACAAGTTTATATGTATTGTTAAACAGATTTAATTTCAATATTGAAACGTCAATAGATCTGGTCCACGACCCGAGGGGATAGATACTATTGGAGTAGTCTACCTCTTGATAAGATGACATAGACAACTCGAGTTGGTAGGTTTGACCAGTATAGCTGGTACGTTATACCAGTAAAGATGTTAGCTTTAATCATTAGATCTGGAAGATTTGATTGGTAGAAGTGGTAGATTTGACCAGTGGGCTGGTACGTCAAATCACCAAAAGTGGTAGAAAAAACCAGTTGCCCTGTTAGATGAAAGCTACAATTTGATTGAAAACTCTCAAAACTAAAATGAAAACTCTCAAAACTAAAATGAAAACTCTCAAAACTAAAATAAACTCTCAAAACTAAAATAAACTCTCAAAACTAAAATAAACTCTCAAAACTAAAATAAACTCTCAAAACTAAAATAAACTCTCAAAACTAAAATAAACTCTCAAAACTAAAATAAACTCTCAAAACTAAAATGAAAACTCTCAAAACTAAAATGAAAACTCTCAAAACTAAAATGAAAACTCTCAAAACTAAAATGAAAACTCTCAAAACTAAAATGAAAACTCTCAAACTAAGACGAAAACTCTCGGACTGTTCAAAGCAGAGCTCATTTGTTTGAGCACTGGTCATGGTAGTTTGGACCTCACGACCTGGCAGTTTGGACCAGTAGAATCTAGGTAGGTATTTTTCGCCAAAAGTTGATGATTGTTCTCAGTATGCATTTGGTAAGGAAGAAAAAACGATATTTCAGTTTGAAAGGCTAAATATACAACAATATTTAATTTTGTAATAATTATTTCGAAAGGCGAAATATACAACCACTGGAAATGGACAATTACACCACCATTGGGAACGGCGAACTCTAGCACCACTGGGAACGGCGAACTCTAGCACCACTGGGAACGGCGAACTCTAGCACCACTGGGAACGGCGAACTCTAGCACCACTGGGAACGGCGAACTCTAGCACCACTGGGAACGGCGAACTCTAGCACCACTGGGAACGGCGAACTCTAGCACCACTGGGAACGGCGAACTCTAGCACCACTGGGAACGGCGAACTCTAGCACCACTGGGAACGGCGAACTCTAGCACCACTGGGAACGGCGAACTCTAGCACCACTGGGAACGGCGAACTCTAGCACCACTGGGAACGGCGAACTCTAGCACCACTGGGAACGGCGAACTCTAGCACCACTGGGAACGGCGAACTCTAGCACCACTGGGAACGGCGAACTCTAGCACCACTGGGAACGGCGAACTCTAGCACCACTGGGAACGGCGAACTCTAGCACCACTGGGAACGGCGAACTCTAGCACCACTGGGAACGGCGAACTCTAGCACCACTGGGAACGGCGAACTCTAGCACCACTGGGAACGGCGAACTCTAGCACCACTGGGAACGGCGAACTCTAGCACCACTGGGAACGGCGAACTCTAGCACCACTGGGAACGGCGAACTCTAGCACCACTGGGAACGGCGAACTCTAGCACCACTGGGAACGGCGAACTCTAGCACCACTGGGAACGGCGAACTCTAGCACCACTGGGAACGGCGAACTCTAGCACCACTGGGAACGGCGAACTCTAGCACCACTGGGAACGGCGAACTCTAGCACCACTGGGAACGGCGAACTCTAGCACCACTGGGAACGGCGAACTCTAGCACCACTGGGAACGGCGAACTCTAGCACCACTGGGAACGGCGAACTCTAGCACCACTGGGAACGGCGAACTCTAGCACCACTGGGAACGGCGAACTCTAGCACCACTGGGAACGGCGAACTCTAGCACCACTGGGAACGGCGAACTCTAGCACCACTGGGAACGGCGAACTCTAGCACCACCGTGGTCAGGCGAACTCTAGCACCACCGTGGTCAGGCGAACTCTAGCACCACCGTGGTCAGGCGAACTCTAGCACCACCGTGGTCAGGCGAACTCTAGCACCACCGTGGTCAGGCGAACTCTAGCACCACCGTGGTCAGGCGAACTCTAGCACCACCGTGGTCAGGCGAACTCTAGCACCACCGTGGTCAGGCGAACTCTAGCACCACCGTGGTCAGGCAAACTCTAGCACCACCGTGGTCAGGCAAACTCTAGCACCACCGTGGTCAGGCAAACTCTAGCACCACCGTGGTCAGGCAAACTCTAGCACCACCGTGGTCAGGCAAACTCTAGCACCACCGTGGTCAGGCAAACTCTAGCACCACCGTGGTCAGGCAAACTCTAGCACCACCGTGGTCAGGCGAACTCTAGCACCACCGTGGTCAGGCGAACTCTAGCACCACCGTGGTCAGGCGAACTCTAGCACCACCGTGGTCAGGCAAACTCTAGCACCACCGTGGTCAGGCAAACTCTAGCACCACCGTGGTCAGGCAAACTCTAGCACCACCGTGGTCAGGCAAACTCTAGCACCACCGTGGTCAGGCAAACTCTAGCACCACCGTGGTCAGGCGAACTCTAGCACCACCGTGGTCAGGCGAACTCTAGCACCACCGTGGTCAGGCGAACTCTAGCACCACCGTGGTCAGGCAAACTCTAGCACCACCGTGGTCAGGCAAACTCTAGCACCACCGTGGTCAGGCGAACTCTAGCACCACCGTGGTCAGGCGAACTCTAGCACCACCGTGGTCAGGCAAACTCTAGCACCACCGTGGTCAGGCAAACTCTAGCACCACCGTGGTCAGGCAAACTCTAGCACCACCGTGGTCAGGCAAACTCTAGCACCACCGTGGTCAGGCAAACTCTAGCACCACCGTGGTCAGGCAAACTCTAGCACCACCGTGGTCAGGCAAACTCTAG